>ML278540.1:0-44027 GCA_005239495.1 Nicotiana undulata
TGGGGCTCACGCGCGCCGGAGGGAAATCTGTTGGGTGGCGCGTGGGGCTAGGGTTTCCGGAGAATTTTTCAGTGGTAGGTCGCCGGAGGCCGATCTGCCTAGTGGTGGTGTTGGATTTTGCACAACACTGATAAAAAAGGGCCTTTGACTGCGGCAGACCTGTGTTCGCCGGAAAAAATTCCGGTTGATTGATTTTCTTCTTCCCGGAGTCGCTGGAATTGATGCACAACGATAAAACTCTCACAATAGCTCTGATACCATGTGAGAAATCACGTGAGAAAAATAATATTCTTGTGTTATCTTCAATGATACAATGAGCCCTATATATATACAGATATTACATGTCCTACTCCTAGTACACATAGGATTAGGGTTAGTGTTATTTACTCCTATTTGACTACTTAACTAACAAATATCAAATGTCATACTTCATCTGTCCCATTTATGTGACACACTTTTCTTTTCACTCAGTCCAAAAAAAGAAATATTTCTCTATTTTAGAAAAATTTATCAAATGTCATACTTCATCTGTCCCATTTATGTGACACACTTTCCTTTTCACTCAGTCCAAAAAAAGAAATATTTCTCCATTTTAGAAAATTTTCGCTTTAAACATCCCTGTTATGCTTAATAACATATTTTTGTAGTCACAAATATCTTATGGCATGTTTAAGGCCACAAGTTTCAAAAGTCTTTCTTTCTTTCTTATACGCCGTGTCGAATCAAACACCTTCACATAAAATGGGACGAATGGAGTATCAATTTTCTCCATTTCGTTGGAGTTATGGAACTACTTCCCTCTATAATCGTCACGATTGAATTGCTCCTTTACAGTTTCTCGAGGAAGCATGTAGTTTTTCTATTATGGCCAAGGGTGTGGCACAAAATGGCTGCACGTATAGAGTATTGCCACGATCCAAAATCTAGCTAGTCGTGACCAGCCCAAACAACCCATTTGCCACCCCTATTAGCCACCAATCTTGCTATGTGCTTCACAGTGAAGACCCATTTGCAGCCAACTTGCTTCAATCATAACTTGCTTCCATTTAGAATCTGCAAAATCTTTCCTCCAATTCTAGGGAATAGACACCGAAGAAATAGACAAGGCAAATGCTCTATAGGAGGGAGACAGAGAATTATACGTGACAAAATTAGATAAAGGATGTTTGGTGATGCAAGATCGGACTTATTTTCTGTGAGCAATAGGTACATCTAACTCATTAGGAAATGTAGGTAACTCACCATTAGAAGAAGGTTCAGCTTCGGTAAAATGCATGATGACTTCTTTTGCTCTGTTTCTCCTTGAGTAAGTTTTCAAATAAAGTCTATCCAAACGCCCAATAGTATCCCCCTGTATTCTTTCTTCAATTTTACTTTCCCCTGTGGTACTGACAGTGGTTTCAACAATAAGACTCGGGAGAATCTTCTCTTCCCTTTTATAGCTCTCCCCCTCGAAGAAGTGATGATGTAATACTGAAATAGGGTTCAGATTCTCGAAAGGTAACATCTATGCTGACAAAGATTCTCGTAAAGGGAGGATGATAGCATTTGTACCCTTTCTCTGTTGGAAAATATCCAATAAAGACACAATTAAGGGCTCTAGTATCAAGTTTCCCAGAGTTCCTAGTATGAACAAATCAGATACACCCAAATACTTTTAGAGGAACAATATAATCATTATTACCCTTTAATGCTTCCAGAGGAGTCTGAAAATTGAGGGTTTTTAGTGGCATATTGATGAAATAAGCAACTAGTAAAATGACATCCCCTTGTAAGGTTTTGATAGATTCATGGTAAATACAAGAGATCTTGCCACTTCTAACAAATGCCTGTTTTCCTTTCTGCAATCCCATTTTGTGCACTAGTACTAGTTTGATGGATTATCCAATAAGACTCCAAATAAGCACCAATTTTTATCCATGTATTCTGTACCATTGTCAGCTAGGTTGCTCGAACTCGGGTGCGGGTTTCCGATATGGGGATGGATCCGAGTATCGGGTTAGGCAAAATCTAAATTTTAAGATTCGGAGGTGCGGATCCGGATATGGATACGGGTGCGGGGATTTAGCTAATACAAATTAGAGCTATAAAAATATTGTAAATATTGAGAGATATTGTGTGAAAAACTTACATGAATATTGTACTACACAATCTTTCATTCTCCAAGATGGACATTATTCTTTCATTCTTCTAAATCTGTTTTATTTTTGATTTTGAGAAATCAAAATCTCAATTTTCTCCCGAATTTGTCGATGGACTCCGGTCAAAGTGTCCGAAGTCAGTTGACTGTATCCGGGACGGGATACCGTCCCGGTATTGATATCCGTCCCGTATTTGGACGGGGACGACACCAAAATCGAAGACTCCGCGCAACTTAGATTGTCAGTATGCAAGATTTTTATCTTAGCCTCGAAGTGAACGCAAATCATCTTATAAAATGACTGAAAGTAAGTCTAGCAATATCCAGAATATAAAGATGAAATGTTTAACTCTTTTCTATTTTTGGTGCAAAGGAAAGTTTTTGGAGGATCATGAATCCATTTTAGATGTACTAGATTCCTTGTGAGAAGACCAAGGATTAGAAGTGTCTTTTCTTTTTGCTAGGGCACTTTCATTGTAATTATGGGTGACTTCACAATTTCAGTGAAGTCTTATAATAATATACAAATATGTTACCTTCTCAAAAAAAAATGACTGAAAGTAGCAGGTGTAGGACGGGTAACAGGCTTGGGTAGGGGAGTCGGGGAAGTGGAGGAGGAACAGATTTGCCACTAGATTCACCACTCTTGGATTTTCCCTTATTTTACTAAACATTTTTTTAAGGAATAAGCCATCTTAATTAATCAAGCAATACAAAGTGAATAAAACAAACAAAACTATAATATTAAAACTTAAGAGTTGGAACGAGTTTACTGAATTGACGAACAACTTATTAATAATTAATTATCGTTGAAGACTTCAATTCGCAATTATAGAAGAAAATTAGAGAGAGATGGATGATTTTGTGAGAAAAATGAAAGAATGAGGGGGTTTTATAGTTGAAAATAGGAAAAAAGTGTAATTATAAAAAGTTTGGGGTTAAAACAAAGTTGGGGTGTTAAATGGCTATTTTGGCAGAGGAAACTGCTAGTTTTTAAATGCCCAAACGGGCAGATTTTATTTTATTTTTTTAAAATTATGGCCGTTGGGACCGTTTAGGCCCACTAGGACCGGTCCGGTCCCGGTCCAGTCCCAGTCTCAGACGGTCCCGGTCTCGCTGGCCTCAAGCTAAGGACCGGCCCACCCCCCGGTCTCGGTCATAAACGGTTCAGCCCGTTTAGGCCCAGTACCCACATGGGCCGCAGTCTTGGGCCGGTCCCGGTCCTGGACCAGCCCACTTGTCAGCCTTAACCTGGTGACCCAAAACAGCCTTTAAAATCTGCAAAAAGGGCTACCGGAGCTAACTGGTTACGCGGACTTGTCTTCTGTTTTTTCGAAAAAATCTGAAACTTTTTTGGATAGGTCGTACAGTAGATATAAACCTTCCAGTGTACCAGTTTTTGTATAGAACTGACGAAGGGCGAGATAAAAAGCTTTAGACAGAAAGTTTAGCAAGAAAACTATAAGAAAGAGGGAGAAAACTCAACATATGGAACCCTAGTGCTGCAGAGGGAGAAAATGCACCTCAAAAGGGCAACAATGGCTTCTGACACTCTGATGAAATTGAGAAGAAGAGGAGGCTTCTTTGTATTTCAATGTAGGCTTTACATCCTAATGGTATATGCCTTTATACAGAAGTCCTAAGATAATAAACTAAAATAGTGACAGAATATTCAGTTACACAATACAGTCTTCTTATAATCAAGCTATCCTACAATCAAGCTATTAATTAAAGATTTGATTCTCTGATTCTTCTCCTATAATTAAGCTGGTCAACAGAAAGCGTATATACTCTCAATTCTCAGCTATCTAAGGTTACTTCAAATATTTTCATTTTGAAACTATGGCCCCTTTTATCTCTTTGTATATCTTAATTTTGGCACTCATTGTCCTTTTGTATCATTTAAAACATTAAAACCTATGATAAACTTCTGAACATATCATAAGCTTCACATTTGAATCATAGTCTAGTCTTTCAGACAAATCATGTGTTGCATAAGAAAATTATAATTTGCGTAAAGACAATTATCATGTCAATACATTCGTTCGTTAAAGTCTAAATCATTAGATAAACTTCAGTTCTTTCATACCTTCAAAACATAAGTCAAAAAACATATAATGATACATTTTATACCGTTTCATATTAAAATATAGCATTTCAATGCATTTTGCATAATTTGCATGAAAACTTGGAGAATGCAGGCTCGTTTGCCCCTGTGAACATGTATTCACATTCTAAATCGCATTTCTAATCACTGAACTGTTCATTTTTTGAGGTGAACTATTCAAGGAAGGTTAGATTTCCATTTACCTCAATCTCTCGCCTCAACAATTCAAACAACATTCCCACACGTTAAGTGAAGTGAGACATATAATATTACAACTCATTTTCATCAATTAATATCCATTATAAACTAACGTGACCAATTTGGGTCTTGGATCCAAGACAGCCAAAACCTTAATTCTTCCTTAATGGCAAAAATTTAACTTCATCAATCTAATCACATATATTTATTTGGCTATCAAAGCCATTTAGGTCATTACACCCAATTACTCATCATCATCTTCCCCAATAATCCCAACCGCATCCATCGAAATCCACTTCTGGGGTTCAATTAATACTTCAATCAAACCGTAATTTCTTCTCATACTCACCTTCTACATACTCATCTATACATCGTATATGGAGTTTGGGTAATGGGGTTACCTGTTGTAGTCAAATTCCTTAAGTTCCATACTTGGGAGATTCTTGAAGATATTGAAATCTAGTGAAATGAAAGATTAATGGATGTTGGGACTAGCATTTAGTGAGCATAATTGACTCAAAAGACTTGAAATCACTACCTTAGATGGTACCCCTTGGCTCGGTACGACCTTTGGAGCTCACAATCCTAACCCCTTTCCCTTCTTTCTCTCTTTCCCCGATTCACGGAGTATTTATAGAAAGGAGCTTCTCGCAGCCACGAGCTCCTTTGCCTTGCCATTTTTTTTCTCGTGGTGTGATCCTTTGGATGGCTGAGGTCTGATTCTTGCGATTGGCTTGCGGTAAGGCTAACTGTATTGTTGGCATTTTTAAGCTTATGATGGTTCCACGTGATTGACTCGCGCCTCGAGCTTACCGCGAGGCACCACTGTAGCTTATTCTCGGTTTCCAAATTTCATTTGACACTTTCTTGCTACTTATTAACTTTATACCTTTCCAAATCATACCAACCATCCAGTATAATGTTCCCAAGCATATTACCTACATCGTGAGGCATCACTAACACATTTGCGATACTTTAATCACATCATTAGGCTCGTAACTGTCGTAATTACTGTTGAAAAACTATAGGGCCTTACACACGGCTTCATGAGTCAATTTATGCATATAATGTGTAAGATAGTGTACAGATAAGAAGTATGTAGACGTGTAGCATAAGTTGAGACCCCCCCCCCTCTCTCTCTCTCTCTTTCTTTGTCAAGTGAGTGTAAACATATCTATATATATGCTTCATATTTGTGCATTGATATAATACATAGGTATGCTTATCACATCTCTGCTGATATGTGAATATGTGACTTGCATGAAAAATAAATGTATGGTATGTTATCCATCTTTTTTTAGGGATATATATTTGTGTATATTTTTATTTCTCTATTCATCAATTTGTAACAATCACTCTGAAATGAATGTCATCTGCTGTATAGGTTGGTCTAAGCGGTAGTGGGAAAAGCACTCTGGTGAACCTGCTCCTTCGGCTTTATGAGCCAATAAGTGGGCAGGTAATTCTTGTCGTGTTCATTGTTAAAATAATATACTGTTGAATTATGAAAATATAGAACATGCGCTTCTTGAGGAAATTGTACAAGCTTAAATCTCACTTTAAGAGTCCTTGAGAAAAACAGTTACCTTTTGTTCCACCTTTCTTTCTCACAAGAAAAGAACATCTTTTTCTTCCAATTTGCTTGTTTTGGGTCTGAAGATATCTATTGATGGCTACCCACTTAGAGATTTGGACATCAAGTGGTTGAGGGAAAGAATTGGATATGTGGGACAGGTTAGCCTTATTAATTATTATTTTCCCAATTTGAGTTTAGTGTTGTTTTATAATATCATATTACTAAGATATCTTGAACAGGAGCCTAGACTTTTCCGCATGGATATCAGCTCAAACATAAGATATGGCTGTAGTAGAGATGTCAATCAACAAGACGTAGAATGGGCTGCTAAGGAGGCCGCTGCCCATGACTTCATTTCATCTCTACCCAATGGCTACCACACAGTTGTTGATGATGATTTGCTTAGTGGAGGCCAGAAGCAGCGAATCGCAATTGCTAGAGCCATTCTTAGGGATCCAGATATCTTATTACTTGATGAAGCCACTAGTGCTCTAGATGCAGAGAGTGAACACAATGTTAAGGTATGTTTTATAAAAGTTGTTTAACTGATAGAGATTGTTGAATTGCCCACTAAATATGCATTTCCAATTCCCATAGGGTGTTCTTCGTTCTGTCAGAAGAGAACTGAACTCGAAGAGAACTGTCATAGTAATTGCACACAGGTAAAATTGCTTTTGTTCTTTCAACAGAACCATGTACTAGTATGTAATATTGACAAACTGCTACTCACAGGCTTTCGACAATCCAAGCTGCTGACAGAATAGTTGTGATGGAAAGTGGAAAAGTTGTTGAGGTACAAATTATGGCTTTTAACTTATCAGAGTGAGAGTAGCTAACTTCGTTATTCAGTCTCCTTTCTTGTTGCGATCTTCGCTTATCTGTTGTGTGATTCAGTCTGTCAGGCAGCTCTAGCGTAGCAGCACTGCATTAAGACTAGTGCATTTACCATCCTGACAGTGGTCCACTCTGGGCTGGTTTTTCGACGCCAAAGTTTGTGTACTTGTAAATAAAGAGCTATTAGTCTGTAGTTGTCCATTTAGCATCTCACTAGTTGGAAACTTAAGCATGAAATGTTGCAATCTGGAGGTTCTCATTCTGTTCATAGCTTAGAGCTGCCCGCCTCTCTCAATTAAGTTTTGGTCATATCGCATGTCTCCTGGCTCTAATCACTCCAGTAACTCTGATTTGGATGATCACCTCTGATCTTACTTTTGCTACATTCAGATGGGTGGCCACAAAGAGCTTCTCCTCAAGGATGGCTTGTATGCTCGATTAACAAGAAGACAGGCTGATGCTGTGGCATGAACTCTTGTTAACTGACATAAATGTTCTGGCGGATTCTTTGACCAAGTAAGTTCCTGATTGGATGCTGCAGATAGGTTGGTGTTTTTTCTTTTCGAGCAAATTTAGCAATGTCTATGCACCAGATTAGGTATAGGCTTCAGAATGAAGAAGGCAACACAAGATTAGTTGCAGACATTGCAGTTCGACCATCTCAGGTTTTCTCGTGAGAAGGTTGGCTTCAAAGATTCTGCTGCATCACCGGCCAAAGCTGTAACCATTGAGTTTTGACAGCGATTGATGCATAACTTGTTCAAGGGGTGCGAGTAATATATAACCTGTTCAAAGGGTATAGATGGCAGATATGTGTATTGACAAAGAGCAGGTACTGTTGCTACAAAGTTACAGAAAAAACCCATCAATAAACCAAGGCCGATTGTGTGAGGCTCGGCTCATATTTTCTTCTTTTAGGAATTCGACTATGTAGAAATCCTCACCAAGATCGGTTAGCTTCCATAACTGAAGAATCTTTTGTTTGAGATATTGGTGTGCTATTCTCTTTCCAAATAATTTAATGATTACTGATAATTTCCATGTTTGATAGATTGAGGGCTTTTACTCCGGTGATAGTATTATGACATCTTGTTCTTCACTTGGTTGATGATTTCGGTGAGTCTATGGTGTAATCCTCCAGTGGTTCTTCAATCCTTTCGGGCGTTGATAACTTTTCCAGGAAGTAGGATTTCATACATAAATAACATTGCACTAATTGGTGGCGTCACAAAAGTTTCACTTCCCCCACCATGCCAAACCTTCTATAGATGAAAAACATATGAGAAAATCTATATTGAATACGAGAGATCATTTTTATTAAAGGTGGCCAGGTGGGTATCTATTCACCTGTGGAGCTTAATTATGCATAAAAGCCTCTTCCTGAAATACCCATTTCGATTTTTTGTATTATTCAGCAACTCTGAGGACTTCACGAGTTGATATCGCAAGTAGAAAGACAGAGAAAGGGATGTAGAGATGGAGGAAAGGAAGAGTGGAAAAGAAATATAGCAGAGATGGAGGAAGAAAAGAAAAGGGACTGGGTCTAGGGATTTTGTTAGCAAGGGGTATTGTAGGATTAGGAAAATTTATGGGATAAAATGGTAAAATCATAGGTCAAAGGAAAATGACTTTCAAGCTAAAAAGCCATTTTGATCCTTTTGACTTAAATTAAGCACTTTTTTTTTTCCTCTGTCAAACACCCAAATTTATATATATTATATTAAAAGCACGAAAACCCTTACCGAAATATCATTTTTCTTCTTTATCCTTTAAAAATAAATTTTTCATCGGACAAAATTGTAATTTAAGTTACGTTTCTAATACTTAACACTTTGAGATAAATTAAATTTTTTCTTATTTAATTGTTTCCTTATTTAAATTATGTATGAAGTCCTAATATTTAGGATTTCAAAACTAATTAAGACTGCCATATAAATTATATCACCAACGATTAGCAAAGCGTATAATCTATTTTGAATGTTAGAGGAGTTTTACTACCACAAAAAGAATTAAATCCATATATACGAGTTATACCTAAAAGAAGGTCCGTAAAAACTTATTTTGCTTGCGTCGAAGATCATCCCATTGTCTACTTGACGTGGTATGCAGTGTATGCTCCAACAGCTTATAAAAAGTGTAATTGATTTATGCTCATAGATATTAGAAAGATTTTAGTTACAATTATTATATATTTTACAGTCATAATTAATTATAATTTCTTTTATGTCTAATTAATTATATATGAACTATAATACATTTCATATTATATTTTAACTGCTTTCCTATTTAAATAATATCTTTTAATCATTAGTGTTTTATATAATATCTGAAAATTACACCGAACAACAATAAAGAAAGTATTTAAGAATATAAGAGAGATATAATGAAAAACACTAATGATTCCACAAATAGAAATATTTAATAATAAAATATCATATTTTTTTTTATTCTTTGAAATAAAATTCTTAATCGAATAAATTATAATTCAAAACAAATATTTAAAACTTGAGATGAGATGAGAGGGAGAAGTGGTTAGTAAGAGTTATAAACACTAATAATTCTGCAAACATAAATATTCAACAGTGGAATGTGAGAGTAGCTTTCTTTACTCTCTGAGAATAAATTTTAATAGATAAAATTTGGGACGAGCGAAGTTAGTAATTTGAATCAACATAGATAAATTATTTCTTTTAATGTGAAACAACTAACAAAACATTAAAATAACTATTTAGCAAAAGAATCCAACCCAGTTCTTTTTCAAGTTCATCATATAAAAAAAGTTATTTTTCAGTTGACAAAACTTTTAAGGTACATAGGTTTATCTTCATATGAAGGGCATTAAATGTGAAAGAAATGCAAAAATAGAGCATATACAATATTAAGAGTTAAATTTCTAAGAAGACGATTGAAACGATGCGAAAAAATCCTAAAAGAGAAGGTTTGGTGGGGGTCATTTGGGAAAGTCGGGCCGATCGAGTGTTTTCATTCAAGCGATGGTACAAAAGAAGAAAGAGACAAAGAGAGAGGCCCCGGGGCACGGAAAATTGTCAACTCTCGTCAAAATCTCACTCAAAAAAGTGCTGAGTTGGAATCTCATTCTAACTAAGAATGAGTCAATGTCGTTCTCTGACCCTGACTAAAAATATATTTTAAATGAGTTGTCATAAATAATTTTTCCTCCTTGTTGCAGTCATTCTAACAAATGGCAGGTCGTTATATATATATATAAGATATTCATTGTAAAATGTTACCTCAACATTCGCCAATTTTAGACTTCACATTGCTACTTATCAGTTTCATTCTATGAGCTATATGGCTAATCTTTTTATTCTCAAATATCTAAAATACCAAAAGTTTTAAATTTTCAATTTGTGTAATTTCACAAATCATTGAAGAATTTTAGTGTTTTTTGTTTGTTTTTACTATTAGGTCTAGAACTAACAACAACTTTCATATATAAGATATTTTATATAGATCCTTAGACATTACAATAAGGCATTTTTGGACTTATGTGGCGTAGAATCCTGTGCATTACTCTAGGGCGAAGCATATAGACAACAAACATCATTTCATTAGAGATCATGTTTTCAAAGAAAATATAGAATTATCTTTTGTTGGCATTACTGATCAATTAGCAGATATTTTCACTAAGACCTTACTTGAAGATAGATTTTGTCTCCTAAGATGACTACTTGGTATTATTTCTCTTGATCATAAAAATTAGGACCTAATTGATATTTTTAAATTCTTGTATGCTTGATGTTTTAATTTTGTTTGTTTGTACTCATTAATGTAGCGCCTCCGCTTTCCCTGTCTTTTACCATCAGTCGCAACTTCAAGAAAGGAAAACCAATCTCATGACCATTCACTGACACCCTTTCCTTTCTTGTACTCAACCGTCAGAATTTCGCCTTTTTAATCTTTGAACCACTCTTCTCTGTCTCCATCGTTCCCATAGCTCAGAAACCCTCTTGAGAAACCCTTCAAACGTTTTCCCCAACATTTTCTCCCATGGCTAAACACTCCAAAACTCCTTCTGCCTCCACTAGAAAGAGTACTCGTTCCAAAGGAAAACCCTCTTCTCATCCTCCAAAACCAGTAGACCTAGGGTCTGACCACTCATAAGGGTTTTCCTCTTCTCAAGCAGAACTCTCAGATCACTCTCACTTAGGAGAAAAAGCCCTAGGAAAAAGGCCCATGGAAGACCCCCATGAATCTCTTACCCCCAAGAAATCCAAAATAGACCTTTCAAGTTCTCTAGGGTCGGATCTCAATTTCTTGGATACCCCAAACAGGGATTTTTTCGTTTCCCTAAAAGACAGGCCCATTGCTCATGACAGAGTAGTCGAGCTTGACGTCATGGAAGACCTCAATTGTAAGGTAAATGATCTTTTTGTCTTTCAAGAATGGTCAAAACTCTTCTCTGTACCCCCTCCTAAAGTCTATGAACCCTTAGTGAGAATGTTTTATGCAAATCTTCGCTCTAGCAAGCCTGATAAGTTGGAATCCCTAATTTTAGTTAAATACATTGTTCTTGATTGTGCCATGTTTTAGGGCTGTTCATTTGGATCAGATATCCGAAATTCGAACCGATCCATTAAATTTTGGATTTCGAATTGAATCGGATTTCAGATTGTGTTTATTAAAATTTTGGATTTCGGATCAGATTCGGATTGGTATATTTTAATCCGATCCGATCCGAAATCCAAAATTATTAGGCAATGTATAAATGCTACACTTTAATTCCGGATAGTCAATACTTTCTTTACATCTTCCTCCGAGTTATTACCTTTACAATTGCTAAATTTAGCTATATTGGCACCATAATACTCTCATAATTGTATAAACATGAATTTTTCTTAATGCATTGCCTCTTTACAAAGAAAATATACATATTAGTTTGCAACTTTGAGACATAATAACGATCCGAAATCCGATCCGATCCGATCCAAACTTTAAAATCCGAATCCGATCCGATATAATTCAGATCGGATTCGGATTGCATTTTCTAGAATCCGAAATCCAAAATATACTAAATTCGATCCGATCCGATCCGATCCGTGCACAACCCTACCATGTTTGATTCAATTTTTCAGTGTAAGTGCTCTAGTTTTCCCATACTTTTTAAGAATACTTGGGATGATGACTTTGAAATTTATTTTGATCAAGCAAAACATTGTACTGCCGAGTGTCCATCTGATTTCCTCCTTAACCAGTTAGGTCCCAATGATGTTAGCTATGAAACCCGAGTCCTAGCCCATATTCTTGCAACCACTCTTCTTCCTCGCATTGGATCATTCTCCACCTTCTCTCAACGAGATACTTTTCCTGTCTACTGTCTTGTGACCAAACTCAAGATTATGTTATCCTCCCCAGCTTATAAATTTCATGATAGAAAGTGCTGATGATCCCACTAGTTTGCCCTATGGTACGACATCACTCACATCTTGGAAGACCACAACATCTCTATCTCGGAATACCCGTTCACTTTGCAATATTTGATTGATCACAATTCTATATATTCCATTGACTATAGAAGTTCCAAAGGAATTCATTAGAGGAATGTTTCCGATAAATATTATTTGTTCTTGCATATCCCTATAGTTTTTCCAAATCAATCACGTGAATACATATAATTCAGAAGAATATGTGAGTGATTCATACACAACATCCCTTTCCTTAATTAAGGGTTCGATCAATTGATATGTTTCCACAAATAATTGAATTAGAACAGAAAAGAAATTGAAATTATGATGATAAAAAGTGAAAAGAGAAGTGGATAGTATCTCTGTTTCAAAATCCTACAATTCTAGAGCTTTTGCAAGTATAGGTTATGTGTGTGTAAAGGGCTCTTGGGTGATGAAACAGGATGGTGAATTCAAGAATGTTCAACCTGATTCCAAGACCAAAGTCTAAGTTTCCTATCAGTTTAGGTGATCCTGATCTCGCCAAGAAATGGACTGCTATTGACAACAAGATGACCAACATCCAAGATCTTCTTGATGCCACTCAGTCCATTGTTGGTGACATCCACACAATCTCGAAGGAAACAGGGTCAGATGTTTCAAAGATAAGGGTCAAAATTCTCAGACTTGGAGAAAACACAGTCAAAGCTTTCAAGGAAGTGCATGACATGATTGATGGGGTCACTGTTTCAGCCAATACCAGCTTTGACTGTCTAAAGGAGGCGATCTGCAATACTCTTACTTATTTCTTGCGTCGCTAGATGTGGAAATCTCAAATTTTTGTGTTTTGCTGTTTTGGACTGGATAACCAGTTGACTGGATAATTTCCTTTCTTTGTTTTGCTATAACTCTGCATACCTATCATGCCAACTTTAGCATCTATAGTACTTGCCTATCATGTAGTTATCTCTACATTTCCTATTTTAGTCTGTGTTTATCCTCTCTTTGCTGATGTCAAAAAAAGGGGAGAACGAATTATACATTATAGGTACAGAAAGCACAATGCAGGAGTCAACCGAAGGAAAGACCAAAGTATGCAGAACTTGTTGAGGGGGAGTCGACCGCACTCATTGAGGGGGATTCGACTACAAGAGCTGTAGGGAAGTCAATTGTTATTTATATATTATTCTTGTTTAAAGTATTGAGCTTGTGACCATGCCGGGCGGATTGTGATTGGAGCATGTGACCATGCCAGGAGAGTTGAGATATTGGCAAGTGAGATGTCCGTGCGTTCATGATTTATAATGTGGGAACGAGGTTCCGTTAGCATATGATTTGTGATTTGGGACTCGTGACTTGTGATTTTGAGATTAGGTATCCCGCAGTAATGTTGTTGTGAGACTTGTGTTAGAACGACTTGACTAGTTGGTTGTCATTTGTTTTCCTTATTTGGTTTCACTAGTGCTTTAACGGTGTTCAGATTACTTTACTATTTATATCACATGTTTATTATTGTAGCCATTTACTGATTCTTGCTTCCGTTATTAGCTTTATCTTATATACTGCACTAGTTATTATGACTAGTAGGTGTCTTGACTTGTACCTCATCACTACTCCACCAAGGTTAGTCATGATACTTACTGGGTACCGACCATGGTGTACTCATACTACACTTTTGCATATTTTTGTGCATATCCAGGTATTAGAGATAACGAATTCAGACAGGATTTGCTTTTAGATCGCAAGGGTCGAGATGCTTGGTCATCGGAGTCCCACGGAACCCTTTTCCTTTTTATTGTACAATCAATTCTTTATCCAAATAGTATTGTATTTTAAAATTTTGAGATATTTCTATGTATCTTTGGAGGTTGTTGTGATTATTGTCGCGTAGGCTTGTTTCACCTTTATTTCGGTATGTATATTAAACTCTTCTTTACAAATATTGTTGTTAAACTGGTTTAATTGTTGTAAGTAATCGGCTTACCTAGTCTTAGAAACTAGGCGCCATCACAACACCTAAGGTGAGATGGTCGTGACATGACTACTCTGATAAAAAGGAAAGTCAAGGTCCTAAAGGTGGAAACCTTGTTGTAGAGGAGCCACAAATTAAGGGGAAAGCAGACATTGAGCGTGAGCGAGAGGATGGTTTTGATCAGTGATTGTAGCCTATATTATGTAATGTAGACGCGATTTATACTCTAATTCAACCACACTTTATTGATGTTTAAATGCTAAAAAGATAACAAAATTCTTTAATTAAGAAGTTTATGCTTTGCACGAGCCACTCCGAGCTAGAAGGGAGATAAAGAGAGTTTTGGAGTAAATTATGAACATGCAAGGCCAATGAAATGATAGCCCGTATGAAAAAGAGCGAGGAAAACAAGAAAAAATGCAAAAGGCAGGTCCGCGACCGTGGACTTGAGCGCGCAGTTGATCGCGGAGGAAAATAGTGAAGAGGTGAAAGTCCGCGGCCAAATCCGCCGTTGAATCCGAGGCCGCAGACGGGTACGCGACAGAGTGCAGGAGATTTTGTGTAATTTCTTGGGCAACTAACCTAAACCTATATGAGCCTAAACTCGCCCAGAAGTCAGAGGAGGCTTGTTTTAGACATAATTGGAGGCAAGAACAAAGGAGAGAAGATCAAGCAATTCTTTAGAGTTTCTTTCTTCTTCTTTCTACTTATCATTGTGAATCATGAATCATATTATTGCTATGTTTTGCATTAGTATGAGTAGCTAAACTTCTAATCTAGGGTTTGATGGAACCTATTGAAGGATGAATTTCTTGTTATGTTAATACAGATTTGCCAAAGCTTTATCTCTATTTGTTCAACTACATGCAAGTCGTTGTTGATTGAAGGGCCCTTAATTAGCTGTGCATGTTTAGTGTGCATTACTCGGGAGAGAGTACATATTTAGTTCGTTGTTGAACAACATCACTCCTTACGTATATGAGGGATCAATATGAAGGGTTTAAAGGTGGGATTAGGGATAACGAAACCTTGGGTGCGATCTAAGTGATCTGTAATTAAAGCTAGCTAGAGTAATTCGGGAGAATATGTCTAGTATATTATTGTAATTACTCGGGCGAGAGTTGCGATAGTCTGAGTGTTCATTATCGATAGAGAAGACTTAGGCAAATTTATAATAAACATAGCGAAAAGGATTCCGACAATAGAGAAAATCATAACCTTAGATCATTCCAATTATGGTTTACAACCCGTTCTTAGTTAGTTCTTATTTACTGCAGTCTCATTAAGTAATAGTTAGTTAGAAAACAACCAATCTGTTATCTAAATATTTTGGGAAGTTGATTACGTGGAATTGCGTGGGTCTGATAGCTGTAATTGATAGGTTGATTCCTTGTGGGATTCGACTCCGGACTTAATAACTGAAATATATTTTCAGCGACCGCTTTGTCCATTTTATAAGGCATAGTTGGGCATGATCAAATTTTAGCGCCATTGCCGGGGAATTAACGGTGTTATTAATTACAGTTAAAAGAAGTGCAAAAATTCTTAGTGTAGTCAATTTTCTTCACTTTCAACTAAATACATTGAAATTCTAACGTTTGTAATCTTGGGTGTTACAGGTGCATGCCTAGAAACTCCTCAAGAACTGGTGAAGTGTTCGAAGCATTATCAAATCCTGAGAAAGTTTTCAAGGCATTGAATCGTGCAAACAGGAAAAGCAAACAACAATAAAACTTGACTGAACAACTTGAACCAGACATGGCAGACCAAGTAAACAATATGGATAATGGGGATAGCGTGAATGACCCAAATGAGAAGGTGGTGGTGCCTCTTGTGCTAAAGACTGCTTTGTATGATTGGGCACAACCCACAACCGACAATTTAGCCACCGCAATTGTAGTCCCGCAGATACAAGCTGATTCATTCCAAATCACAAACAACATGCTACATTTGTTGCAAAACAAAGGACTATTCTCAGGGTCATACATCGAAGATCCTCAATAGCATCTAAAGAATTTCCTATCAATCTGTGCCACACAAAGACAACACACTGTGACTTCGGAAGCAATAAGGCTATTGTTGTTTCCATTCTCTGTGACGGGAGCAGCTCAGACTTGGCTTAATTCACTCCCCATAAATTCCAGCACTACTTGGGATGAATTAGTCAAGCAATTCGTGAACAAATTTCACCCACCCAACAAGACTGCTCAGCAAATTGACGAGATCTTGAGCTTCAGACAGAAACCAACAGAAACATTGCAAGAGACTTGGGAAAGGTTCAAAGGGCTGCTGGTTTTGTGTCCACACCATGGGATTCCGAAGTAGATGTTGGGGCAGAAGTTCTACATGGGTCTAACGGATAACTTGAAAGCTAATGTTGATGCTTCAGCAGGTGGGTCATTCTTGAGTTAAACATTCAGGGAGAGCAAAATCTTACTTGATAAGATGGCACAAAACTCGGGATGGACGACCAGGAACGCTCCAATCACTCCTGTGGTTCACTCAGTGGCCTTAACATAAATGAGCATCCTTACCAAAAAGGTACACATTGTTGATGCAACTAATGAGGGTTTATGTACATCTTGCATTAATCAGCAATATGGTTGCTCGTGGAGTGCAGATGGTGATCACCAACGATATCAAGAAAATATGAATTATGTGTCCAACTATGGCAGACAGAGACCAGGTGGACATAATTGGGGTAAGCAGAATCAACAATACAAGCCAGACCCGTAGCAACACAACAATAGCAACAATCTTGGGGCCATGCGACCTCAAGGTCAAGTGGAGCCTTACAAAAGGCAACAGGGCTACAACCATCAGAATCAACAGTAGGATTATCATCCACCTCAACAACAATACCCTGGGAGACACGAAGATGGGTTTTCTAGACTCGAGGGAATGATGTAACAATTGATTGGGTCCACTGGGAAAGTAACTGAGAGAGTAGACGCACATGATTCAGCTATAAAAACTATTGAGATCCAATTGGTTCAGATTTCGATGGCTCTGAATAATCGTCCCCAGGGGACGTTACCTGCAGACACACAGATAAATCGAAAGGAGCAGGGCCCAAAACAGTTAATGGCAGTGAGCCTAAGAAATGGTAGAGACCTAGAATTGGAGAAAGAGATTGCTCGCGAAAGAAGACCTACTGAGACACTTGTGCCAGCGCCTATTGAGGTAGATGATTCAGTAGGGTTGACTGAGGTGAAGGTACAACATGCTCAAGAAAACACCAGCAAAGAAAAAGAGGCTGTGACATCACAAGAATCGAGAGTTGAGGCAGTGCCTGAACAAGAGAAAAATCAAATCACAGGGAATAAACGATCTCCAGCACCATTCCCACAAAGATTAGCCAAATATCAGAAAGATGAGCAATATAAAAAGTTCTTGGAGATGTTGAAGCAAATTCAGGTAAACATTACATTGATTGATGCTTTAAAAGAGATGCCTGGCTATGCAAAAATGATTAAGGACTTGATGTCCCGCAAGTTCGACTTCCAAGACTTGGCCACAGTTACACTAACTCAGATTTGCAGTGTTGTTGTGACGAGACCCATTGCTGAGAAATTGTCTGACCCAGGGAGTTTCACAATTCCTTATACTATAGGTAACTTCGCATTTGCTAAGGCACTGTGTGATTTGGGGGCAAGCATAAATCTTATGCCCCTGGCTATCTATAAAAGGCTCGGGATTGGAAGAGCTAGACCCACATCCATGTTATTGCAGCTGGCTGGCAGGACAATGAAGATGCCCTCTGGTATCCTTTGATGATGTGTTGGTGCAGGTTGGGAAGTTCGTGTTCCCAGCATATTTTGTCATTCTTGATTGTCGGGTTGATGAGGAAATTCCCATAATTTTGGGAAGACCATTCTTGGCCATCGGGAGAGCTCTAATTGACCGTGAAACTGGAGAGCTCAAGATGAGATTAAATGATGAAGAAATAACATTCAACGTGCAGAAATCTATGAGGCGACCAAGTGAATTCGCCAATTGCTCTCTCTTAGATGCCGTGGATGTAATTTTGGAAGAGGATGATGAGACATTGAACATTCAAGATCCTCTAGCAGCTTGTCTCATGTACCTAGATGAGGCTAATGGACAAGAATTGGCAGAGAGGGTGCTTGCTCTTGAGGGAAAAGGTTTTTGGAAGAGGGAGCTCGAATTTGAGCCCTTGCACTTAGAGGAAAGAAAAACTCCTCCGGTCAAGCCATCCATAGAAGAACCCCGAAGTTGGAGCTGAAGCCACTGCCCCCCATCTCAGGTGTGCATTCTTAGGACCTAACTCAACGTTACTTGTTATTATCTCATCTAGTTTGTTAGATGTGCAGGCAGAACAACTTGCAGGTACTGACGGAGTGCAAGACTGCAATTGGGTGGACCATTGTAGACATCAAGGGGATCAACCCGGCCTTATGTATACATAAAATTCTACTGGAAGATAGGCACAACCTTCCAGAGAACACCAAAGAAGTATGAACCCCAACATGAAGGAAGTGGCGAAGAAGGAAGTTATTAAGTGGTTAGATGCGGGAATCATATTCCCCATCTCTGACAGCAACTGGGTTAGCCCAGTTCAATGTGTACCAAAGAAGGGTGGAATGGCGGTAGTAAATAATGAGAAGAATGAATTGATCTCTACATGAACTGTCACAGGTTGGAGAATCTGTATGGATTACAGGAAATTGAACTTGGCTACCCGGAAAGACCACTTCCCACTTCCATTCATCGGTCAGATGTTAGATAGAGTGGCAGGGAGGTCCCATTTTTGTTTTCTGGATGGATACTCAGGGTACAATCAAATCTCTATTGCACCAGAGGACAGAGAAAATACCTCGTTCACCTTCCCTTATGGGATTTTTGCTTTACAGAGAATGCTGTTTGGCCTATGCAACACATCTGCCACATTCCAAAGATGCATGATGGCCATCTTCACGGACATGGTAGAGGAAATAATGGAGGTTTTCATGGATGATTTCTCAGTGGTGGGGAATTCATTCGATGACTGCCTTAAGAACTTGAGAAGAGTATTGAAGAGGTGTATAAAGACTAATATGGTGCTAAACTGGGAGAAATGCCATTTCATGGTACAAGAAGGTATGGTCTTGGGGAACCTGGTGTCAAGTAAGGGCATTGAGGTGGATCTCGCAAAGGTTGACGTGATAGCAAAGCTTACACCACCCATTTCTGTCAAAACAATCAGAAGTTTCCTTGGGCATGCCGGTTTCTATAGGAGATTTATAAAAGACTTTTCCAAAATTGCTAACCCCTTGTGTAAATTTCTTGAAAAAGATCACCCTTTTGTGTTTTATGATGACTGTAGGGTAGCATTTGAGGAATTGAAGAAGAGACTGGTCACAACACCTATCATTGTTTCCCCCTATTGGGAGAAACCCTTTGAGCTAATGTGTGATGCAAGTGACTTTGCTGTGGGAGCAGTGCTAGGGCAGCGGAAAGATAAAATCATGCACCCAATATACTACATAAGTAGAACGTTGAGCTGAACTACACTGTGACTGAGAAGGAGATGCTGGCAGTAGTGTTCGCGTTTGACAAGTTCAGATCGTACCTGATAGGCTCGAAGGTAATTTTCTATACTGATCATGATGCTCTCAGGTACCTAATCGATAAGAAGGAGTCAAAACCGCGTCTGATTCGTTGGGTGCTACTGCTACAAGAGTTCGACTTGGAAATCCGTGACCGAAAGGGAACAGAAAACCAAGTGGCTGACCACTTTTCGAGACTAGAAGGAGCTGAAAAAGCGGTTGAGGTAGAAGAGATTCTGGAAACCTTTCCAGATGAGCAACTCCTAGCCACAAGTCTTGAGGAATCGCCATGGTATGAAAACATTGCAAACTATCTGCGCGCGGTATAGTTCCTTATGAACTTTCCTCTATGAAAAAGAAAATGTTCTTCCGTGATTGCCGCATGTATTATTGGGATGGACCTTATCTGTTTAGGATTTGTGTTGAAAACATGATTTGGAGATGTATCCCCGTGATAGACCAGTCTTCTGTTTTGCAGGCATGTCACACATCAGCATATGGTGGACATTTCGGAAGAGTCAGGACAACCGCGAAAGTTCTGGAAGCAGGCTTCTACTAGCCAACGGTGTTTAAAGATGCACATTTATGGGTAAAGGGCTGTGATGAATGCCAGAGAACCGGGAATATTTCTCGTCGCCATGAGATGCCCATGAACCCAATTCAGGAGGTCGAAGAGTTCAATGTATGGGGAACCAACTTCATGGGGCCCTTCGTCATTTCATATGGAAACAAGTACATACTTGTTGTATACTACGTGTCCAAATGGGTGGAAGCTGCAGCACTCCCCACCAATGATGCAAAGGTGGTGATTGGGTTTTTGAAAAAGAACATATTCACCCGGTTTGGCACCCCAAGGGCCATAATCAGTGACGGAGGCACTCATTTCTGTAACCGAGCCTTCGAGAAGTTGCTAGAGAAGTATGATGTACGCCACAAGGTGGCCACTCCATATCATCCGCAGACAAGTGGGCAAGTGAAAGTGTCAAACAAAGAAATAAAGAGTGTGTTAACTAAGACCGTGAATGCCACAAGAACGGACTGGGCGAGAAAGTTAGAAGACGCAATCTGGTCTTATAGAACCGCTTTAAAAACACCAATTGGCATGTCACCATACAAATTGATGTTTGGGAAGGCATGTCACTTGCCGGTGGAGTTGGAGCATAGAGCTTGGTGGGCGCTGAAACAGTTGAATCTTGACATGGATGCTGTGGGAACAAGTAGAGTCACGAAGTTGCATGAACTTGATGAGTTACGCTATCTTGCTTTTGAGAGCACAAGATTGTACAAAGAGAGAATGAAGATGTACATGATAAGAACATTATTGAGCGGAATTTTTGTGATGACCCAAAGGGTTATTTTATAAATTAAGACACTATTCCGGGCTTATTAACCTTAAACAGACTAATTTTAATTATCTCGATTTACGTGCACAGTCCGGGCGTGAAATCATAAAGCTTTTATGTGGTAATGTGAGAAATAGTAATTTTTAGAATTAAAATTTGATTTTAGTTGACTTTGGTCAACATTTTGAGTAAACGGACCCGGATCTGTGTTCTGACGATCCCAGGAGGTCCGCAGTAAAATATGGGACTTGGGCGTATGCCCAGAATTGAATTTCGAGGTCCCTAGCCTTAGAAAAAAAATTTTGAAAAATATTATTGTGTTGTTTTTACAGGAAATAAAGAAATGAATTAATGTGTGAAATCGTTGGTATCATGCGTGTATTTTGGTTTCGGATCCCAGTACAGGTTTGTTATGATATTTAAGTCTTATATGTGAAATTTGATGAGAATCAGAGTTGATTTGACGTGATTGGGGCGTCCGGTTAAAAAGTTAGAAAATTTTAGTGTTCTTGAGGAAATCATGAGTTTTGAGGTTAAATCCGTAGTTTTTGATGTTATTTTGATGATTTGATCGCACGAGCAAGTTCGTATGATGTTTTCAGACTTGCGTTCATGTTAGGTTTAGAGCCCTGAGGGCTCGGATGAGTTTTTGGTAGACTACAATGTTTAGACTTAGAAAACAACATAGCTGGTGTATCTGGTGTCTGTCACCAGGCCTTTGATCTTGCAATTGCGAGATCAGGCTTCGCTATTGGGAAGTTTGCAGGCCTGGGAAATGCGAAGATCTTCACCGCAAATGCAAAGACTTGGGCCAGCTTCAGATCTCGCAAATGCAAGATTCTGGCCGAAATTGCGAAGGCCCCATATGTCGCAAATGCGATGGCTGTAGATTTACACAGGGTTCACAATTGCGAACCCTTGATCGCAAATGCGATAACCGTAGCCTGTTAAGTGAGATTTTAGACGGTATTTTCACCTATTTTCAATTCTCTCAAACCCTAAACTTCCATAGGCGATTTTCCAAAAACCTAATCTCCAAATCATTGGCAAATGATCTTTAACTAATTCCTTTCAATCCTTAACAACTTTTTACAAGATTTCATCATAGAATCTAGAGTTTTCATGGTAAAAATTGGGATTTTTGGGTAGAACTTAGGAATTTCAAAACCTCGAATTGAGGTCGGATCCAAAACCAATTGTATATCTGGGCTCGGGGGAGAATGGGTAAAGGGGTTTTGGTCTGAACCTCGAGTTTAGACCAAGCGGGCCGTGGGTCGATTTTTGTATTTTGATAAGAAAACATAGGAAAACCATTGTTCTTCATTAAAATTAATTCCTTTAAGAAAAATTGATGATATTGAACCAATTGTGATTAGATTCGAGAGGGTTAGAGGCAAATTCAAAAGGAAAAGTTGTGCTAGAGCAGTGAATTGCTTGTGAAATTGAGGTAAGTGCTTGGTTTAACCTTGATTTGAGGGAATAAGAATCCCAACTAAATGCTATGTTAATTTGCATGTGTGTGGTGTATAGGTGAGGTTACGAGTATCTATGCACCACCAAATTATTTGTTGAACATGATCCCTTCCCCGTTTCCAATTTAATTGACCCTTGCCTTAATTGTTTTGTAATCATTGATGTCTTCATGTCTACTTGGTTTCGTCAACTTGTTGTTAAATATTGTTTCCAGTATTTTAGAAGTGTTGGTTGTTCCCTTGGTTTCATTGTGATACATAAAAGGATGAGTTGGTTGACAGTGTTTTACTATATATTCCGGTTGGTTTCATTGTGAAAAGATAATTGACGAAGTTTATGAGTAGTACAACTTTCTGTTTACAATTGTTGAAACAAAAATATTGTGAAATGCTTTGACGTGAATTATGAAATCTTTTATAAATAAAGTGATGTGATTGTCTGGTAGGAGCGGGTTGCACGCCGCAACAAGGAGTGATAACAGTGGACAGGTGGGATCGGGTTGCACGCCGCAACAGGATAAATAAGGGTGATATATATAGGGATGAACAATAAGGGTGGACAGGTGGGAACGGGTTGCGCACCGCAAC
Organism: Nicotiana undulata; assembly: GCA_005239495.1. Lineage (NCBI taxonomy): Eukaryota > Viridiplantae > Streptophyta > Magnoliopsida > Solanales > Solanaceae > Nicotiana > Nicotiana undulata. Next base: position 23,185 of record ML278540.1, read on the forward strand.
AAGGAGCAATAAGGGAGAACATTTATGTTTTACTGATTTTGAACACAAAGATTTGAAAACTTACTGTTTTATTCTAGCGTTTCTCATATTATGCACTTACGGTTATTTTAAAGTGAAATTTGGAAATTTGGAAACTTATGTGAGAATTGGTTATATATGAGACCTGGAAAACGTGGCTGAGTTATTTATTTATTGCTTCATATTATTGTTTTGGTTAGCTTAGAATTTCCTTCTTGCTTTATTATACATTGTTCACAGGTTATATTATAAATGTCCCGCCGTAGTCTCGTCACTACTTCGTCGAGGTTAGGCTCGGCACTTACTCAGTACATGGGGTCGTTTGTACTGATACTACACTTTGCACTTCTTGTGCAGATCTAGGTACCGGCCAGAGCTAGGTGAAAGTAGTAGCGGACATCATTCGCACGGAGACACGAGGTAGATCTGCCGTCGTCCGCAGATTCCTGGTGTCTTCTCTTTATTATTTAGATACTATTTTATTTCATTCAAAACAGATATACATTTCTTTCATCCCAATTAATTATAATATTCTTTAATAGTTCGTGAATTGTGACACAAGACTCTGGGTAGTTTTATAGTTAGTATTAGCTCGTGGTTCATTTATTATTTCAAAAATTATTCCTGATATCAGTTATTGGAAAGTAGTAGATTTCGTGTTTATTCTAATTTTTTACTCATGTTTAAACAAATTTTTAAAAGAGAATGGTTAATTAAGTTCTAACATTGACTTGCCTAGCAAGTATGGTGTTAGGCGCCATCACGATCCCGAGGGTTGGGAATTTGGGTCGTGACAATTTTAAACCCGGAGGTATGGTGTTGCTTTACAACTCAAAACTAAGGCTATTTTCGGGTAAACTAAAGTCACGATCGTCCGGGCCATTTCGTGTGGTTGAAGTGCACCCCACAGGTGCTGTAGAGATTGCCGCAGAGAATGACTCCCGCGCATTTAGAGTCAATGGGCACATATTGAAACATTATGTGGGCATGTATGAAGCAAAGGAAGTGTTAGTGACCCATTTGACCGAGCCTCAGAGGTCGAGCAAACCTTAAATGCGCTTATCTGCGTCGTGCCGCGACGTTAAATCAGGCGCTGCATGGGAGGCCACGATGTTAACTCAGGCGATTCTTGGGAGGCAACCCATGATCTACTTTTCTTTTTCTTTTGTTGTTGTATTTGATGTGAACGATACTAACCAAACTACTAGTGTGCAGGGAAAGATTTGTGCACATCGGAAGGAGTCGGGGTCAAAAGCTAACCCTAGAAGAGGTAAAATTGAAAAAAATAGAAAACAATGTTCGGAATGGTGATTCGCGGCCGCGCACTGGACTATGGATCTGAACACCGAGATTGGGCGATATTCCTTTATGGGTCCGCGACCGCGAACTTGAATGCCCACAACTCCTAAATTCCCCCTCCCCTAACATGCCCACAACTCCTAAATTCCCTCCCCACTTTCCCCATTCCCTTTCTCCTTAAACTCTCCCTCTCCCCTCAACAACAAAAACCCACAGACCCCCTCTCTTCCCCCTCCGTTAACAACAAAAACAAATTCTCTCATCCTTTCATCCTCTCTCCATTAACAACGATTCCACCTCCATCGCTCTCAAGAATCTTAAGTATCATGAATCCCTCATGGAAGAGACGTGATACAGGATCCTCGGCCAGTGGACCGGGAGGTTCCTCTAGATCTCGGGCACCGGCTAGCACGAGCCAATTTGACAATCGCCGGTTTGTGTCTAGAAAAGCTCAGGAGCATTTTAGTGAGAAGGCATCGAAGAAGCTTGTGCCCGAGAGAGCCATTGACAGGGCAGCCCTCCAGGTTGAATGCCAAAACATGTATCGGGAATGATGAGGCGCCGACTCGACATCTTCTTTGAAGAGCCGGAGGAAGGAGATATGATGCTTGTGAGGGAATTTTATGCCATTGCTCAGAACATAAGGACCGGGTCTGTATGGTGTGACAAACAAGGGTGGATGCTTCACTCGATGCCATCAGACGAGTGTACCGGTTGCCGGTTTTCGACGGGATTGAAGATTTTTATGAGACATACAAGCAAAAGCTCGTCACGTGGAATTTATTCCTCCAAACCATTTGTGTGACGGGAAAGGAGGTAGTATGGGTTACGCCTGGGAGCGTACTAAATTCATCATCCCTCACTTTTGAGGCCAAGTGCTGGATTTACATAATAAACAGTTGTTTGCTGCCATCGCACAACACTACGGATGTAAATGGACCTCGGGCGGCAGCGATTTGGTGCTTTGTGAATAGCCGAGATTTTGATGTGGCCGGCTCATCCAGGCAGAAATGTTTGTCCACTCACCCGAGAAGAAGTATGGATTCTACTTTCCATCTCTTATCACAAGATTGTGCAGAGTGACAAGAGTTCCTGAGAACCTCAACATAGATGGGAAGGTGCCAAAAGGAGGCCGCGTTCCGGGCAAGCAAAGTAACCATCGGGAAGGACCCGGTGGCACCTGGAGCTGCTCATGATGATGCATCGGATGAGTCTGAGGATGATGATGACGGTCAGTAGGAGGATATGCATGCCTCACCCCCACATGTGCAGATCCCAAATGAGGCAGGTCCATCTCAGGACCTCCGGAGTACCCGTTTGACAACTTTGGAACAGGAAATGGCAAGGCTACGCACTTCGGTCATAGACCTGGGTGCTAGAGTTGATGCTCTGGCTACTCAAAGTGCGAAGTCTGAAAAGAAGATTATGGGCTGGCTGCGGGCGCTAGGACGAGCTTGTCACCTCGACCCTATCACTGTCTCCGACCAGAACTGAGTCACTAGGGAAGTCCCCTTACCTTACCTTGCTTTAATTTATTAGACATGGGGACATGCCAATTTTTTAAGTGTGGGGTGGGGGATGATGTTGTTTGTTGTTGTATATGTATATAATTGATTTTTTAGTTTCTTTTGTTAAGTTAACTTCGACTTGGCCCGACGATGGATACCACTCGACGGTTTCTTAAGGGGATAAAGTCGAACAAAAAAACAACAAAAAGATTTTGGTTTTGTAGTAGTGTATCAACTCCCCCTTGGTTTTTCTTTAAACCACGGTTCTTTTCCAAGGGTTTTATTTGAACGAGGTATAGTTAGTTTTTCATTTTTAGTTAGGAAATTATGGGCGAAGGGTAGAGTTGAAATAGGATCCCTTAACTCCATGGTGCCTTGGATATAGACTACTTTAGTGTGACGCTTAGGCTCATTGGTTGACTCTTGTGAGAAGGGCTTAAAATGTGTGTTCTTAATTTGGCTTAAGTACCCTGAACAGAGTGTCTGATGATCTATATTGGATTGAGTCATGTGCCATGTGTGTGTGAGGCTTTGTGTATTCTGTGCTAACATTTAACACCTAGAACTTGCCCCGTGTGTTTGCAAAGCGAAATGGTAGTCTTGTTTGGTCTAGGAAGTGATATAGGCATTTCTTTGTTGAACCATATATATACATGTTCTACCCACCTAATTTCTATATACCATATTTAACCCCTTGGAGCCTGTAATCCTTTTTCTTGGCAACCACATTACAAGCCTTACCCAACTTTTGAATTGTCCATCTATTTGAACCTTGTCACCTCTTATAAGCACTTGAATTGTGATGAACTATGTAAATGTTAAAGTGTCTGGTGGTTGGTTTGGCTTTTGAGTGGAACTGATGAAATAAGGAGAAAGGTGCACTGTGTTGAAAAGTAACACTAAAAGCCACATGAATTGAAAATCGAAAAAAAAGAAGAGTTGTATTGTGGGAAGAATAGTCTTTGATGGTGGTGGCCTTTGATATAATTGTGCTTAAAGAATCATGGGGTATGACATATTTATGTAAAGGTGGAATTGTTGTTTGACATAAGTATGGGCTTGAATGTTAAAATATATGTATTAAAGTTCTTAGGGAGGTGTAGTCACTATTATATCTAAATGTATCCTACCCGACCTGCAGCCTACATTACATCCAAATAAAGTCCTAGTTGATCCTAGACTGAATGAGCTTGATTAGTAGAGTAGTACACTACGGGCAAGCATATGGTGCGTTCTCTGTGGCACAAGAATGTTCTTTCTGAGGGTGAGCGAATCTTGTTTATTTGAAGTCCTCAGTGTCTGTGAATTGTATTGATTATGAAATAAGTCTCTTTTGTGGTGAGCAGGCACTTGATTCATGAAAGGGAGGTAAGTCTGGACCTATGACTTAGAGTAAGTAAGCCGGTTAGGGACATTGCGCGGCTAGAGAGAGTCCAATCTTGAGGTGTGGATATTACGCTAATGTAGTTGACCATTGTGAAATATTCTTGGTATGATGAGTAGGGAAGTTGCTTAGTGAAGTTAGGCCTGTAGAGTGTGGTTTTATTGCTCAAGGAAGAGCAATGGATTAAGTGTGGGGTGTTGATAGTACCCTATATTATGTAATGTAGACGCTATTTATACTCTAATTTAACCGCACTTTATTGATATTTAAATGCTAAAAAGATAACAAAATGCTCTAATTGAGAAATTTATGCTTTGCAGGAGCCACTCTGAGCTAAGAGGGAGATAAAGAGCATTTTGGAGTCAATTATGAACATACAAGGCCAATCAATTGATAGCCCGGATGAAAAAGAGCGATGAAAACAAGAAAAAATGCAAAAGGCAGGTCGCGAACCTGGGCACACAGTTGATTGCGGAGGAAAACAATGAAGAGGTGAAAGTCCGCGGCCAGATCCGCAGCCGTGGACGGGTTTTTAAACGCGACAGAGTGTAGGGTCTCTTGTGTAATTTCCTTGGCAACCAACCTAAACCTATAAGAGCCCAAACTCGACCAGAAGTCAGAGGAGGCTTGTTTTAGACATAATTGGAGGCAAGAACAAAGGAGAGAAGATCAAGCAATTCTTTCAGTGTTTCTTTCTTCTACTTTCTACTTATCATTGTGAATCATGAATCATATTATTGCTATGTTTTGCATTAGTATGAGTAGCTAAACTTCAAATCTATGGTTTGATGGAACCTATTGAAGGGTGAATTTCTTGTTATGTTAATATAGATTTGCCAAAGCTTTATCTCATTTTGTTCAACTATTGCTATTGATTGAAGGGTCCTCAATTAGTTGTGCCTATTTAGTATGCATTACTCGGGAGAGAGTGCATATTTAGGTCTTTGTTGAACAATATCACTCCTGACGCATATGAGGGATCAATACGAAGGGTTTAAAGATGGGATTAGGGATAACGAAACCTTGGGTTCGATCTAAGCGAGTTGTAATTAAAGCTAGCTAGCGTAATTCGGGAGAATATGTCTAGTATATTATTGTAATTACTTGGGTGAGAGTTGCGACAGTCTGAGTGCTCATTATCGATAGAGAAGACTTAGGCAAATTTATAACAAACATAGCAGAAAGGATTCCGATAGTAGGGGAACGTATAACCTTAGATCATTCTAATTATTGTTTACAACTCGTTCTTAGTTAGTTCTTATTTACTGCAGTCTCATTAGGTAATAGTTAGTTAGAAAACAACTAATTTATTATCTAAATATCTTGGGAAGTTGATTACGTGTAATTCTGTGGGCCTGATATCTGTAATTGATATGTTAATTCTTTGTGGGATTCGACTCCGGACTTAGTAACAAGAATATATTTGCAGCGATCGCTTTGTCCTTTTTATAAGGCATAGTTGGTCATGATCAATCAGCATGAAGAAGTGGCTGGGAAAAAGTTTAATGAGGAATGAGATGTTGTGATTCAGGCAGAAATAGTTGAAGCTGGTGAGTTGGTGATGGAAAAAGAGGGAGATGAAATTGTTGGTTATGTGATTGAGGAGACACTTAGAAATAGTGGGAGAATTTGGGGAGAGTGTTAGTGCTGGAGTAGAAGCACTAGAAGCCCCTAGACAACAACCAGATTTTTCTGATGTTGGTGATGGAGCATTTGTTGCAGTAGGGGATGCTGAAGAGGTGACTGTGCAAGAAGCATGTCATGTTCAAGAGCTTGGTTCTTTGAACGCTGACCCAGAAAAGTTTGAGTCCCTTGATTGGACAGACACTGAGGAGGAAGAGGAAAAGGAATTAGAAGCAGAGGTTGGGAAAGAGGGAAGAGTAAGGCAACACTTAAGAAAGCCTTGGATGAGAGCAAGAAAAAGAAAAAAAAGATAAAAATGGGTTAAATGGATCCATACCTGAATAAGAAAAATAAGACCAAATAGATTAGAGACTCAAGACACTATGTGACTCCACGATACCTTCTATTGGATCATGCAAGACATGATTGGGCTATTTTTGCAGAATGGCTTTTGTTGTCAAGGATGGCTATTAATGCAAAACTCAACAAAAGTGACCTCAAAGACATGGAAAATGCCCCACTAAGGCTTATATGGCTTCAGACTCCCAATAATCATGGCTCAAAATTAATTTGCAAAAATAACCCATTTTGCAAAAACAACCGAAATGACTAGAAGTGGCTAAAGATGCAAACTCAAAAGGACGGGCCTTAAAGTAATATGACACCTAGTTGTGAACTCAAGATCCTAAGACATGTGTAATTGAACCTCCTTTGCAAAAATGACCTATTTGCAAGAATGGTCGATTTGGCCAAAAGTGGCTAGACATGCAAATTCAATAGGAATGGACCTTAAAGTTGAAAGGACGCCTTGTTGTGGACTTAGGGATCCAAGACATGGATAACAAACTATTTTGAGAAAATGGCCCTATTTTGCAAAAACGGCCGATATGCCCAAATGTCGCTAAACATGCAAGATTAGGCTAAGACCCTGCGAAGCCAAGAACCTAAGACTCACTGGGAAGACCGGACCCTATGTGAGCTGCCTACGTATCCCGCCCTGAAAGACGAGAATCAGGTATGCGTAGTTCGGGAAGATTGGATACGGAAAGAAAATATTGATTTGGGAAAAAATATATATTTGTCTTTCTGAAAAATGATGAAACATGTAAAATCTTTTTTGGATTTTCTTTTTCTCTCTTTTTTTTGATTTTTGGAAAATGATGAAACATGTAAAATATTTTTGATTTTTTTTTTTGGAAAATTATGGGAAAGTACAATATCGTTTTGGAATTTTCATTTTCATTTTTTTTGTCTTTTTCTTAAAAAAGTTGTCAAAGAAAAATATAATTGGGCCCTACTTGACTCATTTTTATACTTAACCCTCTTTTTATCTCATTGGTCTGCCAAATGACCCACTTACCCTAAAAGAATGCAACATGTAGCATATAGGGATGATCAAATATCTTTTTGGGCCATGAGCCCGTTTTGACATAATATGGATAGGCCTTCTACAAAGGGACACGATGCTTGGGGACCGAGCCCTGTTAGGTCTAAATGACGTGATGCAAGTAAGCATGACCTAAAGGCTGACCTAAGTTTGAGGGTTCACTAGACAAGGCAATTCGGGGCGGCACGTGGTCGATGGCGGCTGCTCTAGATCTCCGCCCACTCCAAGCTCCCACGCCACTCCCCTAAAGACACGGGTGACTCAAAAAAGGCCGTGTATGCTCAAACGTACTCCGGAAGACTTGTTGCAGAAGAAGACCCATGGTTATGCAAGTGATGACAATTTATAAAGCAATAACATATAAAGGAAAAGCTGTAAACAAATAAGCAGCTAGCAAATAATAAAACGACATAAACAACATAAAAATCAAATAAAGCAAACGAAACACATAAAAACCTCATCCGAATATCCTAAAAAGCTAACAAGATCAAGTACTAGCTCGAACCTGCAAGTCCCCAGCAGAGTCGCCAAAGATGTCACACCTTTTTAAAAAAAAAAAATTCACTAAACCCTCTTAAAAAAATAATAAAAAGAGTCTTGAAAAGTTAGAAAGGGTTTTCAATTTTGAAAAGTGACAAAGAATTGTGTTTAAAAGGATTAACTCAGAGTCGCCACCTGACATTAGGTTTCAGTGTGTCAGGTCACCATTTTTTTTCAAAAAAATAATTTTTCCTTTTAAACACGTTTGACTCTTAAACCAGTTTGCACCAGAGATTCGGGTAAGGGGGTACATTTGACTCGGGGAGAAGGTGTTAGGCATTCCCCGAGTCCCGTAACAAGTACGGTTGTGTACATGATCAAGTTGGCTTTAAAGAATACTCAGATTAAGGTAGAAAAACATAAAAAAGAAAATAAACAAACAAAAGAGGCTCGAGGTCGTCCCCACCTAATAAAACAAAAATAAAAGTAAAAAAAATACTATTATATGCTTCCTCAAAGTGTTCCACCGTTGGCCTTCATTTACATTCACTTCGGGGCATACCCCAGATAAAAATATATATACAAACTCTTCGGGGCATTCCCCTATGAAACCATAATAAACTAAAAGGGAACGACCTTTCACCTCGAATAACAATGAAATAAAACCTAAAGCTTGCCTACCCGGGGGATGACGGCCTAAACATGCTCCCAACGAAAGTGTCAAAATAAATAGAAATTCAAACTACGACTCAATGGAATAAAATGGCATGGTAAAAATAAATAATTCAAAATTTAAATGGCAAGCACATCCGATGTAAAGTTCGAACGTCATTCTAACATCACTTTAATGTCATTTTTAACCCGAATCAATGTTTTTGCTTTAGTCCATTACCGAATCAACCCATGAACCGTAAATTATTTTAGGCATCTTGTATCTTAATTCCAAATTCATCAATCTAATGTACAAATTTCAAATGAGAGCACTACAAAGACAAACATGGAAAATTAACTTAAAAGCTGTGACAAACTCAATGCAGATTCATCCAAACCAAAACACTAAATAGAACACCAAAACATCATGCATTACTTAAAGAAAGGGATGGGTAAAGGACCTCAGAGACAACTTTGTCTGTTACAGCAATGTTGTATGAACAGAAACCCGGATTGGAAAAACCTCGACGCCAACGGAAACTCGAACACATACAAAAATTTGAACGCGACCTCAAACGAACTCCACCGAAACAATACTTGGAAAACCAGAAGATAGAAGCAAGTAATAGTATTTCCAAGCACTTGCTGAGATCTCAACCTATTTTTTTTCTATTTTAAACAGCTATTTTATTTCCAAACTCCGAAGAATACGAGAATCTTGACGTTATAAATGGCAGCTGTTTTATTTAAAGGGAAAGGTGTCCGACGCCGTCTTTGTTTCTTGTTCAAGGAAGAAGGCTGCTAGGGTGGCATCTTAGTTGTCCAAGGTCTGTTCGGCTTGGAGACAGGAAAGACAGGAGGCCGTGGTCTTTGGTTTTTTGAAGAAGTTAGCGTTGGGGTGTAGAGGTTCGCTGGTGGGTCGACTGGTGTTATGGTGATGAAGATGAAGGTAAGAGATGTCTATTAGGTTCTTAGGTTTGTAAATGGTGGAAGAAGAAGAAGAAAAGATGAGGGGAGGAGGCGGCAGAGGGGTGCTGCTGTGGTTGTTGCCGGATTTCCGGCGACCTGGTGGCTGGAGGCGGCAGGGATGGTGAAGGGAGGGACGACTGTTTTTTTTAAGGTGAAGGATTCTGCTTTTTGTGTGTATAGTTTAGGGTGTAAGGTCTAAGATTGAAGAGTGTAGGTTAATTTAGGGTCAAGTATTGGGCCATTCTGATTGGGCCTTAATTTCACAATTCTTGCAATTTTTATTAAGAAAGCTATTAATTTCATTCCTAAAGTAATATCATAAAAAATATAAAAGCAATCCTAATTAATTAAAACAACTATATTATGACATGAAATAATTTTTGGTATTTTCAAGGATTATATTAAAATGAAAAATTGATTAAAAAAATATCTTTTTAAAAAATACTTAATACCTAAATTAAATAGAAAAATATGAAACTATTTTTGTATTTTTTCAAATTTTTGTGATAACATAAAGTAAAAGAGTCAAAACAAGTTAAAATAACGATATTAGACCTAAACTAAACTGTTAAACGCTAAAATGTGTAAAATCTCGGGGAGGGTAAAAAATTACAAGTCTACAACGTACATAGCACCCATAACAAATAGCAATAAAAAAAAAAGAATACCTAAGGGGATAATTATAAGATTAGGCAAGAGATTTACCTTGCTTTCGAACCCAATACTCGACTCCTACACCTCACTAACACCTCAAATCGATGCCGAGCAACTCAAAACTAGCCAAAGAAACATGCAAATAAATTAATATGTGCTAAAAAACTCATCATTTAACTATTAGAATCAATTTCCAACCCCACTTTGAAGTCAACAAAAGTCAACCCCGGGCCCTCGCACCAGGATTACGAAAATTTTCAAAGATAAAAATTATTCATAGCATGAACTAAAATATATAGATTATTTCTAATTTCATGCCCAAACTAATGGCTAAATTCCATTTTTACCAATTATAGTTTTTCCAACAAATATCCCACAATTCTACTAATTTCCATGTTAAAATCCCCCAAAATCTATGTATTTTACCCACAATAAGTAGGAATCACTTACCTAGTGATGCTTGATGAAAATGGTCCTTCAAAAACTCCCAAATCGCCCAAGCTAAGAGAAAATATGCTAAAATAAGCTTAAGTCCCAAAATGAGATTTATAATTTGTCCAAGCATCCTTCATCACGATTGAGGAAGCACTCTCGCGATTGCGAAGGCCAATGTTGCCCCTGCGTAGGTCTTCTTCTTCGCGTTTGTGATCACCCTGTCGTGTGCGCGAAGAACACTTCCGCCAACCCTCCACGTACGTGGACCCACTATTGCATTTGCGAAGGCTAAAACCTGCCAGCCCTTCCCTTCTTCTTCCTTCTTCATGTTTGCATAAGCTCCTCCATGTTCGCGAAGAGGAGCCAGGTCCCCAGTCGCGTTCACGTGGCTAGCTTTGCGTTTGCAAAGTGCAACAGCTGCCCCCTCCAAGTTTCTTCTTTGCAATTGCGGGACTTCCTTAGCGATAGCGAAGCACACCATGACCAGCAAAATCTGCCAAATTTGAACATGCTCTGGGTGGTCTGAAATACACCTGAGTCACTCGGGACCCGTCCAGTCATACCAACAAGTCCGAATATATAACCCGGACCTACGCGAGGCTTAAAAACACTTAAAATAACATCACAACCAAGAATCGCATCCCAAACCAAATTAATCTATTATCTAAGCTTCTATATTCTATCAACTAACTCCGAACGCGACGAGTCATACCCAAACAACTTGAAATATAATCAAATTTCACACAAGTCCGATATGAATTAACGAACCCATCCCTAGTCTAGGAATACCAAACGATATCTGATATCACCAAAATCCACTCCAGGTCAAACTTAGTAAACTATAAAACCTTCGAAATGCCAATTTTCAACAATAAGCGCCGAGTCACTCCTAGATCGAATATTTGTGACTTTCCCTTGACACTTAGTTTTCTTGACTCTTGTTATTACTTATGTTATGTGCGAATTATATTGATCGTGACTATTTGTTTTGGAGTCGAGTATGAACCGTCTTGAGGAGATCATGTGCATCGTGTGAAGTCAGGTTTATATTTATATTCTATGTTATCCCTTGTTATTCTAAAACATGCCTCGTGTATGAGTCAAAGAGAAATGGTTAAATCTTGTGAGTCGAGGAGATGATATAGGCATTTATTTGATTAATCGTCAAACCTTATTGCCTTCCATGGTTCACATTATTTCTAATCAACCCCTTTGAGCCTGTAAACTTTTTCTTTGACACTCACATTACATGCTGATACTCTCTTTTGTTCTGAATTACATCCTTTTGAACCCTTACTTCCATATACACTTATGTTGCCAGAATGAGCATTAGAAAAGGTGAAGAAGAAATTGGATATCTTTTGAGTGGACCTATAGAAAGGAAGAAAGGTGCACATGTGTTATAAAAGAACCACCAAGAGGAAATGCCAAAACTACACGATGTGTAAGAAGGAAAATAAAGGAAAGCAAGACACAACTTGAAAAAAAAAAGAGAAAAAGGAAGAAAACACAAAAACAAAATATTTCTCCCAAACATACCTTGTCTGAGCTAGTGAGTTGTCAAAATGTGAAGTGCTTAATGAAAAAGAGCCTATTTTTATTTTAGTTTCTTGCAAGGCCTTGGAAGTGGTTATGATATGTATGAGCTCTTGAATGCAAAAGTTGTTTTGTATTAAAGTGCTTAGGGTGGTTAGTCACTATTTTCCTAAATATTTTCCTGCTCGTTCCTTAGCCTACATAACACACATTGAACCCTACTTGATCCTAGATTTTACGAGCTTCAATTAGTCAAGACTTACACTACGGGCAAGTCTGTGGTACGACCTTGGGTGGCACATGAATTTCTTAGAGAGAGTGAGCGAATTTTTTTCATACTTGAGTCCTTAAATTACATTTGAATTCATATTTAAGTGTGCGGACTACTCTCCTTCTTTGTTTGTTGGTGAAGGCACATGGTTTGCAAAGGATTGAAGAACTCGATTCTAGGGATACATGAATTATATATCCTGTGTCACGACCCAAATCTCGATTCAGGTCGCGATGGCGCCCAACACCGAGGTTAGGCCAGCCAATATAGAAACACTAAGTGTTACCATTCCCAGTTACGCCAATTTCATCTTTTAACCAATTTTAAACAGATATAAACATAATAATGGCGGGTGATGTAAAGTAAACCTACAAGTGCGGAAAATCAACCAATAGGCATGTCGCATAACATATGTACAACCAACAACCCAAAACATACACTACGTGTGTGTGCCAGGAACTAGTGTCACGGGCAACTACTGAATATACAATGACTAAAATATATACAGAGTCTCAGTATGAATGAAATAGACAGAGAATATGACAAAATAAAACTCCAGGGTGCTGCCAGGAAGTCGCCAAGAGGAGCAGCTCACCGTGAAGTATAGTCAGTCAGTCAATACCTAGCCCCGGCCTGATAATCCGAAATACCAGCCTCCGGACCTGTATAGTCAAGTACAGAAGAAAAGAAAGTGCAGCATGAGTACATATATAAATATGTACCCAGTGAGTATCCCGTCTAATCTCGAAGAAGTAGTAACGAGAGGTCGACTCGATACTCACTAAGGTCCAAAAGTAATAATGTAAGCAGGATGTAAGGAAAGACATGTAAACAATGCACCACAATTGTAAAGAGAATATAGAGTTTCCAAACAAATATCGAAAGCAGTATCAACTTCCCTGTCTCTTTTCCCATCCACATGTCACGTCATAAATCAGGAATTCAGCACCAAACAGTCATGCGCACATAAGTGTAAAGCAACCGGCTAGAGTCAGGAGGAAGAATAGCTATGCACTGCCGGGGATCGACCGGCCCGTACCATGAGTGCATGCTTATAATGTAATCATATCAAGAAGAGTTATGCACTGCCGGGGATCGACCGTCCTGTACCATTCGTGCATGCTTACCAAGAGTCCAACTACGCACTGCCGGGGATCGACCGGCCCGTACCGTAAATGCGTCTATCAATGTAATCACACTGTATCATAATGTAACTTAGTCCATGCACTGTCGGGGATCGACCGGCCCGTACCATAAGTGCATTCTCAAATAAATCCATGTGCACTNCGCGGAATGTAAATTACGAGGCGGATATCATGCACACACAAATGTATAGTTCAATTCATCACAATCCTTCCTAAGTATTAAGTAAATGAAAGCTCAGGGAGACAATAGTATATCAAGCATGAATTTAAGCATATACTTCAATTTAAGGCAGAATACATGGCATGCTGTGGTCCTACACTACCCGGACATAACAATAGTAGTCGCTACGTACGGACTCTCGTCACAAGGTACGCACGTAGCCCCCAAATACAAACATACAACACATAGAACACCTATGGGGACAATTTCCCTCTTACAAGGTTAGAAAGGAGACTCACCTTGTGACGATATCACCCCTCGGATCAAGGATGCGCCCGAATCTCCGAAATCTACTCTCGACGGCTCACAACTAGCCAAACATGGTATAATTGAATCAATTTCAGTCCAAAGAAGGAGAATTAACAAGAAATTCCAAAATTTAGCATTCTTGAAGGTTTTCGGAAATTCGACCCCGGGCCCACACGTTCGGATTTCGAAAATTCTTGAAGGAACCCATTACCCGAAGTCTAAGGATCATAATTATGCAAGTTCTTGCTAGAATTCATGGCAACAATGAGTAATTCATAATTTTCCCAAAATCCCTAAATATCTATCAATTTCTATGAATTTTTAGGATAATTAGAAGAGAATTTCATAAGGAATTGATATTAGAATCATGAAAACTAAGGAATTAACTTACCTTGATGATAATGGTGGAAAACCCTCTTGAAATGCTCTCTAAAACCTTGAGGAAGAAGATGGGAATGAAGAATTTTGGCTAAGTCCCGCTTTTAAAAGAGACTGCCCAGTTGCAGCTTCTATGCGATCGCGACCTGAGGCCTGCGATCGCGAAGGCCAACTGGCCAGACCTCTGCGATCGCGGCAGGGGTCCTGCGATCGCGAAGACCAACTCCCCTGACCTCTGCGATCACGGCAGAGGTCCTGCGATCGCGAAAAACAAAGTTACCCGGCCCAGTTGTGACTCAGTGCGATCGCGAGAAAGGACTGCGATCGCGAAGCTTTGGAACCCAGACTTATGCGATCGCAAGGGGAAGGCTGCGATCGCAGAGAACAACCAGCAGCCCAGCAAAATCCTTCTCCGCGATCGCAACTCTCCTCCTGCGATCGCAGAGAAGGAAACCAGATAGAAAAATTCTAGTTTTTCTAACTTAGCTCCCGGGGGTCTAAAACACACCCGAGCCCCTCGGGACCCCGTCCAAAAGCACCAGCAAGTCTGTATTCATGATACACACTCGCTCGAACTTTCGGAACATGAAAAACAACGATGAAACTCAAAATTCAACCCCAAAACCAAATTGAATCAACTTAAGAACTTAAGAATTCTAGAATTCACTTCATTGCGCCGAACGGGCCTATACTACTCGGAATGACTTCAAATTTTGCACACAAGTCATAAATGACTATACGGAACTATTCCCAGTCCCGGAATTCCGTTTGGACCTCGATAGAATAAAATCACGTCCCAACCCAAATTTCAAACATAAGGAAATCCTGATTTCCATTTCGAGCGCCGAAATGCTCCCGGGTCATCGAAAACCCGAGCCGAACATACGCCCAAGTCCAAAATCATCATACGGAGCTACTGGAGCTGTCAGAACTCGATTCCGAGGTCGTTTTCTCAAAATGTTGACCGAAGTCAAACTTGGCCAAATAGGCCAACCTTAAGGAACTAAGTGTTCCTAAACCACTCAAATCATTCCCAAATCCTGAACCACCCGCTTCCGCAAGTCATAAAGCACGAATAGCCGCTAAGGAAGGTTTCATCTAAGGGAACGGGATCCTAATATGCAAAACAACCGGCTGGGTCGTTACATCCTGGATAGGAACATAGTACTATGGACACATGTTATTCATATGAATGACCGGTTAACTAGCAACTATAGAGATTTCAAATTAGCAGGTGTAATTACAACTCAATATGATTGATAAACCGACCATAACCTCGAAATCTTAATCTCCATTGATTAAAACTCGATCATAAACATCTGCATTCTTATTAGTTTAGTTAATTACTTGCTTAATCCTTGCAATACTAGTTTTAGTAGAAAAATAATCACTTTTGAGTACCTTGGATATAATGGATTTAGTTTGCTTAATTAATAATTAATCTAAGTATTTGTGGGTTCGACATCTGACTTTGGGATCACTATATTTCTTGACGACCACGTACACATGCGTGTACTTAGGATTTTGCGAGTCAAAGAAGGTCATTTATTTGCGGAAAGGCGCTACTCCAAATCTGTGAATAAATTAAGTTGCATTAAGATCAAGAAAAGGAAATGTTTCTGTAAGAAATACATAAGACAAGAAGAAATATATGCATTGGAACATAAAAATCTGCAATGGCTTTGGCTAGAAGAAATAGAAAGATCTTAACGTTATAACATTATAGGAACTTATTACACACTCAGAGGTCGTTTGGTAGAGTGTATTAGAGAAAATAATGCATGCATTAGCTTTGTGTATTAGTAATACCTTGTTTGGTTAAAGACAAAATTATCCTTAAAGTCTCTTAAAATTAAAGAATATGGAGGGCATTTTTGTAAATAATTACTTTTCTTAAAAATTATGCAATGCATTTTAATTTTTATTACACCACACCAAACAACGTATAAGATATAATCTATGTATAACTAATGCTTGCAATACTAACCTATGCATTACTAAACCCTGCATTACTAATACAACTTGTTTAGCATTATTCTAATACACTCTATCAAACGATCCCTTACTGCATTTGTTTTAGCACCAGGGCCATTTTGCATCCCTCCAAGTGAAGCAATGATGTTCTGAAGTTGAGTGAGCTGCAGGACTGGAACGCTCTTCAGCCTGTTGATTGTTGTGTGTCTCACATACAAATGCTGGACAGCATTGAAGCTTTTCATCAAATAGTATGGCTTCTCCTCTGTATCTAGGGTTGTAATACCTTGGATGTTGCAAGAAAGGAACACCCTTCCACCAAAGCTTGAGAGCCTATGAATGTACATAGTGAAAAGGAAAAGGTAGTGAAAGTCAACAATTAAATTCTCAAGAAACAGTTAAATTGTGTAGGCTAAAGCAACTCAAGTTTTACAGGATCTTCTAATTAATTAGGAGCAGCAGAAAAACCTAATATGAAACAGAAAATTTAGATTTAGGAGTAAAAAGAACAGACAACATGACAACTAGATTCAACAAAGAAACCCCTGCCTATTGAACTAAGAGCATTAACTAGGTGCTAATTGAAACTGTCGCGATATTCAGATCTTTCAACTAAGAAGAGTATAATATCCTCACTAAACCTAATATCAAGTATAATTGAAAAGTGAGTCCATGTGCATTTCCTTCCAGTCAAAAGGCCTACCTGCCAATATATCCATAGTGCAACCTTGTGAGGCATTAGCCAGAAGAATAAAGCAATATCAGTATGTGTAGAGGAAGATACTCTTTTGGCCATCAATGAAGCTGCGAAATAGTCACCATGTTTCGGGTGATTTACTGAAATTGTAACAAACAGATTATTGCCAGGGGTATTTGTTTTCATGGTCCAGTTACCTAGCATATCCTGCAATCAATTATGCAAAACTAGTAATGAATAAAAGCTAAAACCAGATAAATATATTACTACATGATGAAGATAAAGAGTCTACATATATGAAAACCCAAACTATTAAACCAGAAAATTAATGTTATCAAAACTGAGCACAAGTCAGAAGAGTGCCTAGATACTAGGAATAGGTAGTAGGTAAATTTCAGGATAGTAGCCAGGCCATGTACTTAATGGGATAACAGGTTGCTCAACCTAGGCAGATCAGTACATTTGTATTCGACACCTTGCCACATAGTGATCTGTCTCATTTTTAGTACTCCGTCCTAACTAAAATGTCAACCTTTCCTTTTTGGTCTGTCTCGAAGCAATGTTCATTTTCTTCAAACTTAATCTTTTCGACCTTATGATACTAATAAAAATCCCAAGAAAATGTCCACTTCTCTTGAAAGGAAGGGTGAGACCCTTCATTTGGATGGAAGAGAAATTCTTGAAAGGAAAATACAAGGAGCAGTTGGTGGTAGTTGGACAAGATACCATGAACCCTTTCTATACCTTAACTTGGACTTTCGTTGATAAAGAAATCAGTAAAACACGAACTTGATTGTTGGTTGTGCTTCAGGTCATTAGATTTCAAGAATGGTAAATGGCTTACATTTATCTCTGATAAACAAAACTATGCAAGACTCGCCACAAAAAATTATGCAAACGCCTAAAATGTCTTGGACTCAATAACAAGAAATATAGCAAACTGATGTATGCATTTATAAACTATTTCAACCTTTAGGCAACAATACGTTTGAGGTTTGTATAACTAAAACATAATCTTGAAGGAGAAAGCAGCAGCGCTAAAGATGGAAAAGAGAAATGAGCTCGTGAACAATATGAGTTAACAAATGAAGAGCATATTATATCACCATTGAAGGTAAGAAAATTCAAATTAAGCAAGAAATAAGATGCCAATGTGAAATAGTGATCCCAAAAGATGGCGTACCATGAAGGGACTAACGTGAAGGGCTTTGGCAACTACATCTGAGTTTGGATTGAACAAAAAAGATACTCTTTCACCCCATGGGGTGTTAGTCACCTGAAAAAGAATTTGGTTAGCAAATAGACAGAATATTGATTTATAGTCACCTAACAATAGCTTATAGACAGACACGGTCACTAACTTTTAGTCCAGAATAGACCTAAGTAAGACCTAAATCTTTGGTTATGTACCAATTAGAATGACTCACCTCAGCAATGCATTTCGCCAAACTCTGGGAAGAGCCTTCAATATCATAGCAATAGTACAAACTCAACGGGTTTTGCACATATCCCACACTAGGTGGTATTGTCAACAAGAGACTGCCTTAACAAGACGAGTAATCAGTTCATCAAATTGAAAACACTATAATATTATACTTGTTTACATCATCAGAAATCAGACTTGGCGTGCACAATCGATACTTTGTTAATGCCAAGCCTCAGCATGCCTTAGTATCTCAACAAGATACCAACAGATGAACTTCATATATATTGATTTTGAAAATAAATCCTTATACAAGAAGCAATTAACAATGGAGAACACATGGTAGTTCCAAATTATGGAAGACTATGCCAAACAACGTACATAAGAGATTCCCATTAGAACTGGAAATACTAAAAGAGCAGAAAAAATAGCAACACTTACACGGGGCCGTTGGTGGCAGAAATGGAGCGAGCTTCGTGAGCTGAGAGGTGGTCAGGTGGAATATTAGGCGCATGGTCAAGGTCAATGAGTGCGTAGCGCACCGGGTACCGGAAGGAATGGTGAACGGGACGACGGCGTTCGTGCCAGACAGTGCCTTCGTAGAGAGAAACAGAGTCTGCTCCAGCGTCAAAACGGATGCCAAAGTGGCGGAGGAGAAGGCGGAAAGGGAGGAGAAGGGATAGGAAGAAACAAGTGATGGAAGTTGAAAGTAGGGAGCAGAGAAGATAGAGTAGTTCCATATCTCTCTGTCTCTTTGCTTTAGGAATCTTGTGACGTTTAATTTGAACGGCGGGTTTTGTAGTGAAGGGACGGACCAATTGTTCCAAGACAATGATTGAGTAGATTGAGCCCGTTTGGACATAATTTTTTTTTCCTTTTCCCAAAAATATTTTATTTCTTTTTTCGAAATCACCATTTGTTCATCAAATTTTTAATTTTTATTTGAAATATATTTTAAAAATTTAGAAAAAATTACAAAAGTTATTTTTCAAATTTTTCATCCAATTCACTCACAAAATTTTAAAAACAACCAAAACTGAAATTTATGTCCAAACACAACTCTAAATTTCAAATACAATATTTACTTGAAAAATATTTTCACTATTTTTGGAAAATTTTACTATTCTTATGTCCAAACACCTTCTATGTTTTTCTTGGATAAAATGGACAGAAGTGTTTTCTTATGTTTGATGATTGTCTTACATATACATAATTAGATGTAAGCCCTTTTAGTTCTTTATGTTTGTTAAAATTGAACTCTCTGGACCCTATTATATGTAAAACTAATTACAATAATTACTTTTAAGTAAAAAAGACAATTTTGTTCGCGATTCTCACCCGTGTATCACTTCACGTTGGCGCTGTAGAGTCTTTAAACAGAGACATTACTGATTTACTATCATTACTATTATTACTACTTTATACAGAAGGGAAACGGAAGGAGCTTCTGGTCAAAAAACCATTAAATTTTAGTTTATTTTTACTTTGCCCCTAATACCCAATATAGTAGTGCTTCAAAATTAGCAAAAATCTCCGGGGCCTCCTGCCCTTACAAAATTAGACACAAAATTTGCAGCTCCAAACAACAAAGATGCGTGTATATCACTCGCTCCTGATATGGCATGCTTAGCCAATAATAGTAAAACACGTGAAAAAAGAAGTAAAATGGAAAAAATAAGAAAAGAAAAGAAAAGGAAAACAATGATGGAAAATTGAAAACCTCCTCTGTTTAACCTATTCTTCCCCAAACTTCAGTTGATTGTTATACTTTTCTACACTTTTCTCCCGGTGATAACTTTGACTAAAAATCTCTGTATACCAACGATATAAATTCGAGCTCAAACCATAAATTATTTGAAATCATCAAAATTTTCTCAAGGAAATTCTTGTCATCACCATTAGGACCTTATAACAAAAACACAAAGCTCAAATTTTCAGTGAGAACCCATCTCGCTCTTCATGCTCTTTTTCTTTCTTTTTTCAAATCTAATAATAGTAATGTTCTGGTTTGAAGTAATGGATCTCGTTTTGGTGGTGGAGGAGGTGGCGGGTTATTTGAGATTGTAATGATTTTGGTGGTGGAGGTGGAGACCCAGAAGTGATGGTCTCGCGGTGGTACTGTTGTGGCAATGCGACAGAGTAGGGGAGAAACTGGGGTGGAGAATAATAGAAGAAAATGGAAGTAAAATCTGTTATGCCGTCTTCTAATTGAATATTAAGTGACTAAGGGTGGCTAACGGGCCGGGCCCGGGACAAACGAGCCAATTGAGCCGGGTTAAAACGGGCTCGGGCTATGCGGGGCTCGTGGGCCAAACGGGCCTAAACGGGTCCGGACTATTTTTTTTAAATTTTTTTTATGTAAGGCAATTTTTTGTAAATCTTTGTGATATAAATATTGTAATTCATATTTAAACACAAAAAATAGTAAGTTTCTTCAAATTAATAATAATAGTACTTCAAACTTGCACTAACATTGCATAATAAATTAATAGTACATCAAATTAATTTAACAAACTACAACATTAAGCATAATACGTCTAAT
>ML278543.1:0-18612 GCA_005239495.1 Nicotiana undulata
TCATTTCTCGGGCTTGGGACCTCGGAATTCAATTCCGATCATATGCCCGAGTCCCATATTTTCCTACGGACCTTCCGGGACCGTCGAATTACGGGTCCGGACCCGTCGAATCACGGGTCCGGACCCGTTTACCAGAAATGTTGACCAAAGTCAACTATATTCGTTCATTAATTATCAAGACTCATTTTCATCAACTTTTTTCACATAATAGCTTCCCGGCTACACGCCCGGGCTGCGCACACATAACGAGGTGAGACTAACGGAGGCTCTCGGAGCCTCGGAACACAGATACAACTTAAATTATGTAAGATGACCTTTTGGGTCATCACAAAATCATGCTTTAGGATAAAAACAACGCTAATAAACAGGTCGTTCCATCTCTTCTGCATATTCTGAAAGCATGTTCAAGTACTGCAACACTTATGCATTTAGAAAAATCCTGCCTAGGTCCTGCATATAAGTCACTTTGCATTTTGTGCATTAGATATCATGCCATTAGGATTGCATCCACATCCTCTTAGACACCTCTAGTTAATTATGGATAAAAACAGATTCATACAGCTGGTAACAATTCCTGAATCCTAGACATTTAGAACAACATGTTTAGTGATATAATTCAAACATTTTCTTTAATAATCCTGGTAACTACTGAGTACTGCCCCACGTCTAGGCAAGCCTTAGGAGATTAAAGTTGTTTAAAACTGGAAGTTTGCTTCTTTATGTATACTGCTTAACCATCAACAGGTTTAAAACCAGTAGGCAAAACTGATTAGGACTTCCTCTCTGAGTTATGAAATCAAATCTGTTTCTTTATCATTTTAAAATCACCTAGATACCATGCTTTAGGATTCTGAACTAATATAGACCTTAACTGTGTATGAGTCGTGCTGTCTATTTGCATTACTTGTGGAGGTATACTTGGGCCTTCTATATGTTTTTCTGTGATCCCATTTAAATGCAGCCCTATATGTTCTGTCTGTCGCCTTAGCTTTTTCTCCCTTTAAACCTGAGGGTCCACCTAGAACTCCCTTTATAGGTAGGGGTCCTAAATTCCTCTAGGACCATTAGGAAAAGGGATGGGTAACAACACGCAATAGAGGTTGTTGACCAACACTCGCTCTAATTACCTTTATGGGGTGGGAAGGGTAGATATGGACATGATGACCAGTGCGTTAATACCACGTGTAGCCCCTCTTTGAGGAGTGACATACCGGGTATTTCATTGATGTGATCCATATTACAAACAACCTAGGACATCCCTTATTCCCCATATGCATATTTAGATTATAACTTCATCAAAAACCTTACTTAGTCATCCAATATTTTCATAACTTTAAGTAACACATGTGTGCTTAGACTGCGAGTCTTTCAAAACCTTTTGCTTGACTTAGACATTAATTGCTTATTTTCTACTTGCTTAAAATTCACAAAGTTGTTTGGCCGGGAACCACAGTTGTGGATTCTGAGGGGTGCCTAATACCTTCCCCTTAGAATAATTTCAAGCCCTTACCCTGTCTCTGGTTATCAAATCAATGTCTATAAATGACCTCAAATAGGTTCCCTAACAAACCTTAAAAATCGTTAGGTGGCGACTCTTCAAAACGCAAGACCCCTTTCCCAAAAGAAAATGAGTTGTCTCAACCAAATGTCATAAACTCGGACTCCGCGAGGAAAAAGGGGGCGCGATAGCATGGCGACTCTGCTGGGGATTATAGGCTTTTACCATTTCAAACTGCTTTGTGGATTTATGCCTTTACTTTATTAATATTTTCCAGCCTTTCCTTTTCCCCTTTTATGTGCAATTAGTTGTTTTTTCTAAGTATTATTATTCCCCAAAAACAAAATTGACATGTTTCTTTGTTTCCCTTTGTAACCGCTTTAAATCATAAATGTTGTGTTAACGCTTTCTTAACGTGCAAATACATGACAACCTGCTTTTAATGCTTATTATTATTGCGTAATCATGCTCAACATTCATACTCCACTCGTGCCAAACAAAATACTATAGCAATGCTTGATGAGTGGTTGTGCCCTTCCTATATTATTACCCCCTAAATTCGGAAAGACTTATTTGTGGTAAAACTAGTTGATCAGCGGTGCAGTCGACGGTTCCATGCCTTTCCCCCTTGAGTTGTCCGCTCAAGGGTACCAATCTAAAACCCCATAGAAACCTTACTCCATTATATTGTTGCATGCATCATGGTCAAACCTAGCGCGGCTAAAGTGTTGTCCGCACTATAGCCTTTAAGATAGCCTTATCCAAAAGTGCACTGGGTTTCCCTAAACCCAAATGGACATCACCACGTTCTGTGCATTTATCTGGAGAACTAAACGCTTCATGCTAATTGTTGATGCTAAATAGTCGAGTCCGGTGGGGGTCAAGGTCTAACCTTATTTGCCTTGTAGAAATATGAGGCACGAAGTCCTCAGATTCGGCATGGTCACCAACATCCACCCAAGATTTCTGAATTGGTGGGAAGATCTGCATTCTAGCGACAAAACACTCGTCAAGAAGTATCTGGGTAATCAGTCGTCCCTCCTGGACATCCAGCCTAATAACATGAGCTGAGGGGACCGAAGGTGGACATCTAGCCAGAGCATACCTATTGCTGGGACTTCGCGAGTTTGGGAAGCTGTCCGAGGGAAGCAAGAATGCCGAGTCTGGAGAAGGTCCTTCTGGGACCAAGTAGATAGGAATGTCTTTCTTTTACTTTATCAATGTAATAAGGCCAATGGCCATTAGTGACCTTTACTTCCTGTTTATTTAGTGTCGTTTTGGGATTCGTCTATTTTATTATCAATAAAATGAGGCATTTAGCATTTTAAGTTCTCCAAATCAATTTGTCGCTAGGCCTACCTCAGGCACAAAGAGGTTCCCAAATTAGGACGCGCTTTATATTCCCGCACTATGTGTTTAAATATTGCAATACTTTTCATAATCCTCACTGACTTGGCTACTTTTGTTTTTGTTTTGTTTCTTTCTTTATTTATTCCCCTCCCCAAAGGTTAGTTCGTGCACTCTGGCATCATCAACTTATCTCACAAGATCCAGGGGCCCTCCACCCACTTCTCCTCCTAGTCCTCCTAAAGGCAAGAACAAGGGCAAGAATAAAATGGAAGATTTAAACAACATCAGGAAGAAGAACACAGTTGAACGGGTAGAGGCCACTGATGGCCAGGGTATTCGGGTTCCTAATGAGAATATGTCACAACTTGAACAGAAGTTACTGAAATTTCAGGAAGAACTTGATCAGGTTCGAAATCTAGCAAACCTGTCATTTTCCCTCAACATCCCGGACGTCACCCTGCCCAACATTCAAAATCCTACACCTCCACAAAATATCCCAAAACAGCAGAATCATCCCGCACCTCGCCATCACGCTACTCCACCAAAGAACCAGTGTAACACCTGCCATACCCCAAATAACACTCCATTACTTATCCAGAACCTCAAGACTCCACAAACAACCATTTCCACACCCATGCATCATGCCACCGCAACAATCCTATCTATGTGGAGACCATGCCACACTCCACTCCACCTATCCCATACACACCTGAGTATGATGAAAAGGACCTGCTTATCAAGAACTTGGCCGAGGAACTTAGGAAGCTGACCAACCAGGTTCAAGGCGTTGAGGGAGTCAAGGGAGTCGAAGGGCTGAATTATGAGGACCTCTGCATACAACCTGATGTCGAACTGCCTGTGGGGTACAAACCTCCGAAGTTCGAAATGTTTGATGGTACAGGTGATCCATGGGTCCATCTGAGGACCTATTGTGACAAGCTGGTTGGAGTAGGAAAGGATGAAAGGATCCGCATGAAGTTGATCATGAGGAGTTTAAAAGGAGATGCATACATCAACCAAGATCCCAAGAAGTGGTCGAACTGGGTGAGCATGACATCTGACTTTATGGACAGATTCAGATTTAATACAGAGAACGCACCAGGCGTGTTCTACATGCAGAATTTGAAGAAGAAGCCCACAGAGACATTTCGCGAGTATGCTACTCGCTGGGGGTCCGAAGCTGCTAAGGTCAGACCCGCCTTAGAAGAGTAGAAAATGAACAAGTTATTTGTCCGGGATCAGGACCCGCAGTACTATGAACGGTTGATGATGATTGAGAACCACAAATTCTCTGATATTATCAAGCTGGGAGAAAGGATCGAAGAAGGTATTAAAAGTGGAATGGTCACAAATTTTGAAGCCTTGCAAGCTACAAATAAGGCTTTACAGTCCGGTGGTGTGTCCAATAAAAGGGACGTGGGAGTCGTGATGGTTGCACAAAGAACCAAATCCCCACTCAATTACCAAACTTACCCAACACCACCACTTACATACCAACCAACCCCAAATTACCAAGCACCCTCACCCTCATACCAAGCTCCACCACCAACTTATCAATCACCTCCACCACCAACATATCAACCCACTTCACCCAGATACTCCCAACCCGCTCCTGTCTACCATACTTACAATTCTCAACCATCCCATTATCAATCACCCCCTGCACGCCAAAAATTCCCTAGACCTCATCCTAATTTTTATCGCAGACCTCCAAAACAGTATACCACCATCGCTGAACCCATCGACCAGCTTAGGGGTGTGCATTTGTTTATCGATAAATTGAATCTATTATTTGTTATCGGTTTATCGATTTATCGATTTCAATTTCGAAATTTTCCTTATCGAGTTATCAATTTCGATTTCGATTTTGTCCTCTTCGGTTATCGATTTATCGATAAACCGATAACATATACTAAAAAGACAAATATACCCTTATTCTATAATACCCTTTCCTTTACCCTAAGTCCCTAACCCTATTTGTTATTTCCTCTTCCCTTATTCTTCAGCGCCGCTTCACAGGTTCTTCTTTCACAGGTATTCCTCTTCCCTTATACTCAATATCTTTTCTTGATCATTTGATTTCTTTATATTGGTAATGTTAATTCTGTTCGACTGTTCCTTGAAGTTGCTTACATGTTCATTCTATTATTCTAACATAAACGTAGGGATGTGTTTGTGACAAGCGCTGAGAACGTACTGACTACTGACTTAAATTAGCAAGGAATCTAGGCAATTTACTTCATTGGCTAATTGTGATTCATTAAAATGGACTCCTTATTCTTGTAAATCATAATCTTGTTGCCTTTATCTTCGATTAGCTAACAAAGAATTTACACTAGCCAAGCATTTGATAGTTTTGAGGAGCTTCAGATCAATTTAAATATTGATTTACACTAGCCAAGCATTTGACAGTTGTGCATATCTCAGTGGTCCAGCTTAGTCAAAAACATCAGATTCAATTTGCCAATTCCTTCTATCTTTCTTATATTAATATAGAGAACGATCAGTTGCATAGGGGTACCTATTTTGACAAACGATGTCACTGGAAAGTTCATTCATGTTGACTTCTTCATGTACAATATTCTTGTGGTCATGTTATCACTAATAGGGTATTCTTGTGGTCATAAGTTAGTGCTCTATTGTACAGTAGCGAGGCCTTAATTATTAGTCAAACAGTATTCTTGGTGGCATACATTTGATTCCTTACTTTAGTTTCATTGCATGTGCTTGTTGACACAATTTTTATGTTATAACCGGTGTTTGTCTTATTTTAGCTTCTTTTTATTCATATTTGTTAGGCGTGTTTATAGCGATATATTTTCCGTGGAATCCCGCAAATTTTCTTATTGGTGTAATCGATAACCGAATCGATAAGCCCCAAAAATCGATAAATCGAAATAGAAAAAATCAAAACCTTATTGAAACGATAACGATAACGATAAGCATATGTACAAATCGATAATCGATAAGTAATTATCGATAAGGGTCAAAATCGAATCGATAAATCGAATGCACACCCCTAGACCAGCTGTATGAGAAGCTCAAGGCTGCTGGTTATGTCACACCCATCCCTGCTGCAACCCCTGAAAATCCTTCTCAGTGGGTTAATCCAAACAAATCATGTGCATACCACTCCGGCATGAAAGGGCACACCATCGATGAATGCCGCTCTTTGAAAGACAATATACAGTCCTTGATTGATAACAAGATCATTGTGGCGAAAGAATCCGCTCCGAACATCCGCAAGAATCCCCTGCCAGACCATAAGGGTGGAGGTATCCACATGATTGAAATAGAAGATGACTAGGATCCCGAGGGATCGATCGGGTTGATCGTAGAAGGCGATAACCCAAAGAAACCGGCAGTTACTCTCAATCCAATCATAGTCCATATCCAACCGTCTGAGGATGCTGAGGTAAATATGTCCATACCTCTTGAGTATGAAGCAGCGCCATCTGCAAAGGCACCAGTACCAATTGAGGTTGAATTTGTGTCTCTGGCAAATGCACCCGCACCATTTGAGGTTGCAGTCTTGCCACCCAAGGTACACGTTCCATTCGAAGTGAGGATAGCCGCACCGATCCCAGTGGCGATGACAACCACGCCACCCTTCTACACAAATGCTATACCTTGGGACTATACAGCCGAGGCGAGAAGGAAAGGCAAGGTCAAGACTGAAGAAGCTGTCGCAGCACAGGGTATGACAAGAACTGGTAGAGTCTATACCCCTGAACATCTGGACGAATCAAGTAAGCAGGTTTCCAATCGGCCTCCCCTTATTGAGACAGGTCCGGACGACCTTTGGAGGAAAGTACAGGCCAAGGAATACTCGATCGTCGACCAGTTGAACAAGACGCCATCACAAATATCCATTCTCTCTTTGCTGCAGAATTCTGAGACGCACATGAGCGCTTTGTTAAAGGTGTTGAACGAAGCTTATGTGCCGAACAACATCACTAGCGGGGAAATGGCCAATATGGTAGGCCAGGTGTTGGAAAGCCATAAGATCACTTTTCATGAAGACGAGCTGCCTGAAGAGCTGGGGCATAACAAAGCACTACACATCACCGTACAATGTGAAGATTATTTCATCACCAGAATCCTAATCGATGGAGGATCCAGTCTTAACATCTGTCCACTGATAACACTCAAGAAACTGGGCAAAGGGCTGCATGAGATAAATGATGGAGCAATCAATGTGAAAGCTTTCGATGGTTCTCAGAGCTACACCATTGGTGAAATTAGTCTTTGCCTGCAAATGGGGCCAACTTCGTTCAAGGTCGATTTCCAGGTAATAGATGTGCCAGCATCTTACAATTTGCTGTTGGGACGGCCATGGATCCATGCTGCTGGGGCTGTAGCATCAACACTGCATTAGGCTGTGAAGTTCGAATGGAATCACCAGGAAGTGATCATTCACGATGACAGTAGCAACTCTATTTACAGCCGCCAGACTATTCCGGCAATCGAGGGAAGAAGGAAGCTAGGTGGAGAAACTTACCACCACATCGAGCGGGCCAATGCTATCGACAAAGACAAATGGTGGGATAGAAAAATCGAGAGTATACTAAGCTGGAGTGGGTATGAGCCTGGCAAAGGGATCGGCAAGAACCTCCAAGGAATCTCTAAGCCCATAAAGCTCAAGAAACACGGCACCACTTTCGGTTTGGGGTATGAATACACCTGGGAAGAATTCAATAGCTGGTCTCCATCTTGGCGCGATCCTTATTACCCTTTGGAGCAGCCAATACCGCATCTGGAGCAGACCTTCCAACAGGCCGACATTATTTATGGATCAGATGAAGAAGAAACACTTGCAGCAGTGAGGAACTTGTTTATGGAGGACAGTGATATGGAGTGTTGTGTTATTCTCGATGAGGAGAGGGAGTAAGGCCCTTCCATACAGGTGGTGAGAAGAGGAGCATGCCTCAAGAATTGGACCATCAGGACAACCAAAGCCCGACGAGCCTCGGGGTAGCAAGGCTAAAACAAGCATTATTCACTGTTTTTTTACTAAATGATTTTTCTTTTCGCATTCTTCAATTCCTGCAATAAGATCTTCAATGTTCAAAACAATTATTCAGTTTGTCAAAAGCATTTTAATTTTCTTATGAATCAAATATTTATTGCTTTCGTTTTTCTCTCATCACTTTACCTATACAACATTACTATTACTTGTCTTGATGAACCAATGACTGTGACATGCAACGAGACAACGCAACAAACAGACATTGATTCAGAGGAAGATGACATACCTGACGAGATTGTCAAAGAAGTTGAGAATTTTGAGAACAGACCTAAGTCCAACCCGGACGAAACCGAAGTTGTCAACCTGGGAGATTCAGAAAATATCAAGGAAACTCGCATCAACATTCATTTGTCACCATCAGAAAAGAAGGAATACACGGAATTCTTGAAAGAATATGAGGACATATTCGCCTGGTCATACGATGACATGACTGGTCTGAGTACATCCATTGTGGCTCACAAACTGCCAACCAATCCAATGTGTCCGCCGGTAAAGCAAAAGCTCAGAAAGTTCAAGCCTGATATGAGCTTGAAAATCAAGGAAGAAGTCACCAAGCAAATCAACGACAAGGTTCTCAGGGTAGTTGAGTACCCGACCTGGTTAGCTAACATTGTGCCAATACCAAAGAAAGATGGAAAGGTCAGAGTCTGTGTCGACTACCGGGATCTCAACCGGGTCAAACCGAAAGACGACTTCCCCTTGCCTAACATACACATCCTGGTTGACAATTGCGCCAAGCATGAGCTACAGTCATTCGCGGATTGCTTCGCTGGTTATCATCAGATCTGGATGGATGAGGAAGATGCTGAGAAAACGGTTTTCATTACACCGTGGGAAGTATACTGCTACAAGATGATGCCGTTCGGCTTGAAAAATGCTGGGGCCACCTATATGAGGGCTATGACCACTATCTTCCACGATATGATACACAAAGAGATCGAGGTATATGTGGATGATGTTATTATCAAATCCAAGAAAGTCGCCGACCACATAGAAGATTTGAGAAAGTTCTTCAATAGACTGCGGAAATACAATCTAAAATTAAAACCCGCAAAGTGTGCATTTGGTGTTCCCGAAATTGCTCGGGTTTATTGTGAGCCGTCAAGGGATAGAATTGGATCCATCAAAAGTCAAATCCATTCAATAACTACCACCGCCAAAGAACAAGAAAGATGCGATGAGCTTCTTGGGAAGGCTTAACTACATCAGCCGATTCATAGCACAGTCTACAGTTATATGTGAACCTATCTTCAAGATGCTGAAGAAGGACACCGCAACCCAGTGGACCGATGGTTGTCAAAGGGCTTTCGATAGAATTAAGGAGTACCTGTCAACACCACCAGTCCTAGTACCGCCTGAGCCAGGTAGACCTTTGATACTCTACCTTGCAGTATTAGATGGAGCCTTCGGCTGCGTTCTGGGGCAGCACGATGAAACAGGAAGAAAGGAGCAAGACATCTATTATCTCAGCAAGAAATTCACTACGTACAAGGCCCGATATTCTTTATTGGAACGCACCTGCTGTGCTTTGACTTGGGTAGCTTAGAAGCTGAGGAACTATTTCCTTGCCTATACTACATATCTCATATCGAGAATGGATCCACTAAAGTACATCTTTCAGAAGCCCATGCCCATTGGAAAGCTAGCCAAATGGCAAATCCTGGTGAGTGATCGACATTATCTATGTGACTCAGAAAGCGGTCAAGGGACAGGCACTGGCGGACCACCTTGCCGAGAACCCCGTGGACGGAGAATACGAGCCTCTGAAAATGTATTTTCCCGATGAAGAGGTATCATTCATAGGAGAAGACATTGCAGAATCATATGATGGTTGGAGAATGTTTTTCGATGGGGCAACAAATTTCAAATGAGTCGGCATTTGAGCAGTCCTAATATCAGAGACCGGTCAGCATTATCCGGTGTTCGCCAAACGCAGATTCCCCTGCACCAACAACATGGCCGAATATGAAGCCTGCATCTTAGGTAGGGCTGTTCATTTGGATCGGATATCCGAAATCCGAACCGATCCATTCAATTTCGGATTTCGGATTTCGGATTGGACCGGATTTCGGATTGTGTTTATAAAAATTTCGGATTTCGGATCGGATTCGGATTGGTATATTTTAATCCGATCCGATCCGAAATCCGAAATTATTAGGCAATGTATAAATACTACACTTTAATTTCGGATAGTCAGTACTTTCTTTACATCTTCCTCCAAGTTATTACCTTTACAATTGCTAGAGTTAGCTATATTGGCACCATAGTACTCTCATAATTGTATAAACATGAATTTTTCTTAATGCATTGCCTCTTTTACAAAGAAAATATACATATTAGTTTACAACATTGAGGCATTTACGATCCGAAATCCGATCCGATCCAAACTTTAAAATCCGAATCCGATCCGATATAATTCGGATCGGATTCGGATTGCATTTTCTAGAATCCGAAATCCGAAATCCGAATCCGAAATGTGCTAAATCCGATCCAATCCGATCCGTGCACAGCCCTAATCTTAGGGCTCAAAATGGTCATTGACATGAACGTTCAGGAGCTGTTAATGATTGGGGATTCAGACCTACTGGTACATCAGGTACAAGGAGAATGGGAGACCAAGAATTCCAAGATACTGCCGTACCTGCATCACGTGCAGGAATTGAGAAAGAGGTTCACGAAGATAGAATTTCGCTACGTCCCCAGAATCCAGAACGAGTTCGCCGATGCATTGGCCACTCTGTCCTCTATGATTCAGCATCCATACAAGAATTTCATTGATCCTATTCCAGTGAAGATCCATAATCAGTCAGCATGTTGTGCCCATCTCGAAGAAGAAGCAGACGGAAAACCTTGGTTTCATGACATCAAGGAATATTTGTCAAAAGGAGAGTACCTAGGGCTCGCAAATCCTACTAAAAAACGCACACTTCGGAGACTGTCCAACAATTTCTTTCACAGCGGAGGAATCCTATATAGGAGGACTCCCGATTTGGGATTATTAAGATGTGTCGACGCAAAGGAAGCATCCAGGCTACTAGAGGAAATTCATGCTGGGACCTGCGGTCCACATATGAACGGTTTTGCCTTAGCAAAGAAGATACTCCGGGCTGGTTACTTTTGGATGACTATGGAAACAGATTGCATCCAGTATGTCCGGAAATGCCACCGCTTTCAGATACATGCAGACATGATAAAGGTACCTCCAAACGAGCTTAATGCAACAAGCTCGCCATGACTGTTCGCCGCCTGGGACATGGACGTTATTGGACCAATCGAGCCTGCCGCCTCCAACGGACACATGTTCATCCTAGTAGTCATCGACTATTTCACCAAATGGGTCGAAGCAGCATCCTACAAAGCAGTGACTAAGAAAGTCGTGGCAGACTTTGTCCGCGACCGTGTTGTTTGTTGATTCGGAATTCCAGAGTCAATCATCACCGATAATGGTTCCAATCTCAGCAGTGATTTAATGAAAGCTATGTGTGAAACCTTCAGAATCAAACACAAGAATTCCACAGCTTACAGACCTCAGATGAATGGAGCTGTAGAAACCGCCAACAAAAACATCAAGAAGATATTGAGGAAAATGATAGAGAGGCATAAGCAGTGGCACGAGAAATTATCATTCGCCTTACTGGGATATCGCACCATGGTCCGCACATCGACCGGGGCAACTCCTTATATGCTGGTTTATGGTACAGAGGATGTTATTCCCGCTGAGATTGAAATTCCTTCCCTAAGGATCATATAAGAAGCTGAGCTCAGCGATGCAGAATGGGCAAAAAACCGTTATGAGCAATTAGCCCGCATAGACAGAAAGAGAATGAATGTAGTATGTCATGGTCAACTTTATCAGAATAGAATGACCAGAGCCTTCAACAAAAGAGTCAAGCCAAGATAGTTCAAACCAAGGCAACTGGTGTTAAATAAAATCTTCCCACATCAAGACGAAGCTAAAGGGAAGTTCTCTCCCAACTGGAAAGGTCCATACATGGTTCATCGGGTTTTGACAGGAGGAGCTCTTATACTTGCAGAAATGGACGGAGAAGTCTGGCCAAAGCCAATCAATTCAGATGCAGTCAAACGCTACTATGCGTAATCCCTTATGCTTTTATCAATGATGTAAATTGAACTACGCCTGACCTGATTCCCGTTTAAGAGGGGATACATAGGCAAACGTATGGGTTCGGTCATAATTCAATAAAAATTCATTCCCCCCCCCCCCCNATGTCTCGAACCACGTCACGGTCGTCGGTTCATCCAAAAATCATTTAAAATTATACATTATGTTATACTTTTACAAAATTATGCATGTTTGTTCTTGAAACAACTTTGTTTAGCAACGCTACCCCAATGATACAGACAATATCATCAGATCAAGCGGACAAGTCGAGCAAAGTCAGCCGGGATACGAACTAACCTTCCCCCTTAAAAAACTCACGATCTTTCTTTGGATGCAGGCACTAAGGTTGCAAAATCCCTAAACGAACTGTCCGCCCAAAACAGGCATTGTTCAAAATACGATTCACAAACCACTACACTTGGCGACATTTGCTATCAGCGCATACAAATAATGTTCCGTAGTCACAATGCTCACAAGTAATCGCCCCGCCGCAATCTGCTATCAGCTATGAAACTCTACTATCGCTTGTTATTTTATTTCCTGCATAAGGCTACTATTCTGCCTTCCATCTGCATAAGGCTATCATTCTGCCTTCCGAGGTTAAGCTCTACCTCCACCTGCATTTGCATAAGGCTACTATTCTGCCTTCCAACTTGCATAAGGCTATTATTCTGCCTTCCATCTGCATAAGGCTATCATTCCGCCTTCCGAGGTTAAGTTCTACCTCCACCTGCATTTGCATAAGGCTACTATTCTGCCTTCCAACTTGCATAAGGCTACTATTCTGCCTTCTAACCTGCATAAGGCTACTATTCTGCCTTCCCTTGCATAAGGCTATCATTCCGCCTTCCGAGGTTAAGCTCTACCTCCATCTGCATTGCACAAGGCTACCATTCTGCCTTCCACCTGCATAAGGCTACCTTTCTGCCTTCCGAGACTAAGCACTGTCTCCATCTGCATCTTTGCATAAGGCTACTTTTTTGCCTTCCAAGGCTAAGCTCTGCCTCCAATATACTTTTCGAGACTAACTGCTGTCTCAAGCACTATTTACTTCGCTTTACTTTTGGGCTAAGCTCTGCCCTTTCAATACGCAAGACTAAGCTCTGTCTTGTCAACATCATACTATTGCATCTTCATGGGCTGAAATATCACCAACTTATCCAAAGGCGTCATCGTTCGAAGGCACCATCTTCATGGCCCGAGCACACCATGTCATGGCCTGAGGATCTCTTTTAATCATTTTACATATCATTATTCAAAGGCGTCATGGTTTGGAGGCACCATCCTCATGGCCCGAGAACATCATTTCATGGCCTGCGAATCCTACATCGAGCAATTTATGGCCCAGGACATCATGGTCTGAGGACGTCATCCTTAACCGTCCAAAGACAACAGTCATAGTCCGACGGGAACTTGCATCATGTTTAAATTACGCATAATATATGCTTGTATTGTTTATTTGCAAGTAATCCGGCAAGCAACGGTCATCCTGGCAGGAGCGGTCCCTCTCCAGTTCTCCTAACCATTCCCGTAAGCCGTTTATTCACCCAACCCCATACATTGCGTCCGTTCTTGTAAAACTTCATCGGTATACTTCGCCGATGACTCCTGAACTACATACGGCCTGATTCCTGTAAAACCAAGGATATGTAGGCAGCTCAGAAACCAGGGTGCAGCCCAACTCTCTTCGAACTGTTTTGCTCGGTCAAAATTTGTCACGACCCAAAATCCATAAGGTCGTGATGGCGCCGGACACCACTGCCAATCATTAATTAGTTTCAAATAAATTCTTGTCTCAATATTTTAAAAATCGTTACCTTTCACTTTAATACATAATAACTGAATGAAATCCATTTAAGTAAAAACAACAAAACAACAGTCTATTTTCCACTTTAATAAAATACACCCCAAATACATCCCAGAACCCGGTGCCACAAGTACATGAGCAATTTTTGAGACTTTTTACAAAATGCTACAAAGCTTGTCCGAAATACAAGTTGGACAAGGACATTAGAATAAAATAAATACAATACATAGAGGAAGACTCTGCCGGCTGCGTATCGCCTCCGGATGATGCAGCTCGCCTAAGTCTCTAAACCAGCCTCATCGCTATGAAAGTACCTGTGCAACAAAATGCACATCAAGTGTAGCATGAGTACGAAAACAACATGTACTCAGTAAGTATCCCGCCTAACCTCAGAGAGGTAGTGACGAGAGGTCGACTTGACACTAACTAGGGTCCAACAATGTAATTTAACAATATATGACAGCAACAAAAGGCACACGAGGGTAATAAAATCAGTAAACATTAAAAGTAACTGTAATTCAATAAACACTAGAAATAAATACATAATTTCTACTTCTGTTTTCCCCCGAATATCTGTCAAGTCATTATCCATGAAATCATTTAACAATTTACGTCCTTAAGACAATTTAACAATTCAAGTCACAAGTGGTATATCATATATATATGCGTAGTAAATGCCGAGGGTCGTTCGGCTCGAACCAACAATAAAAGTAAATTGTGCACTACCGAGGGTCGAACGGCCCAAACCATAAGTGCATCTTTCAATCCGCCGTAGCATACGGCCCGCTCCCATGAGAGTGAGGGAAATAACACTCCGCTCGCGGAATGTAAATTGCGAAGCGGTCACATGCACATATAACATTTTCTTAAATTACTTTCAATAAACAATTCCTTTAAATTACCAATTTATGTGATCTCAGGGAAACCAAAGTTTCATAAATCATAAATTCATAAAGCATATAATCCATTTCTAGAAAGAACGCAAGGCATGATGTGGGTCCTAGACTACCCGGACATGGCATAACAGTAGCTACGCACGGACTCCCCTCACCTCGTGCGTACGTAGCCCCCGCAAGCAATAGCATATATTCATTTAGTTCACCTATGGGGACAATTCCCCCTCACAAAGTTAGAAAGGAGACTTACCTCGCTTCGAAATTCCATAACCGTCTTTCAAGCCCTTCCGATGACTCAAATCGTTGCACAACGCTCCGAAACTAGCCAAATAACGGCAAACTAATGAAAATATACTCTAATACTTGTTAACAATTCAAATTATATAAATTCCCAACTCCGCTCGAAAAGTTGACCAATTTGTCCTTGTCCCACGTGCCCGGATTCCGAAATTTTTTGAAGATAATGATTACCCATGACTTTACTAGCTCAAATATATAATTTACTCTTAATTTCATGCTCAATTTCGTGGTCAAAATCCAAAATACTAATCTCTAGGTCTTCTACCAAACACCCACAATTTCAACTAATTTCCATGTTCTAATCCATATATACACATGTTTTAACTCAAAATTGTGAAGAAAACACTTACCACATTTCATATGGAGAAAATCGCTTCAATCCGAGCTCCATAGATCCAAATATGCTAAAAATGGCCGAAACCTCGATATATAACTTCTGCCTAGGTATTTACTCATCGCGATCGCGGAAAATGCTTCGCAATCGCGAAGTACAAAAATTTCCAGCCCCAAATTTAATCTTCGGGATCACGGAAAAAGCTTCGCGATAGCGAAGAACAAATGCCCAGCTCTTCCGGATAGCCTCTAGTAGAATGGTCATAACGTTTTGCACAAAACTCCAAATGATGAATGGTTTACTGTTCCGAAAACTAAACTCCAAGATATACAACCTTTATGATTTGGTCCTCTCCTAATTCCTTATAGATTTAGAGATATAAGCTGCTAAAGTCATCCCTGTGCAACACAAATTTCTTCTTCATCTTCCCGGACACCCTGTAGTGTAACAGCCATATAGCTTTGTACACATATCCAAATGATAAATGGTTTACTCTTATAGAAACTAGACACAAAGGGCTACAACTTTCATTTTACATCATCCCAATCCTTATAGATTGTGAGATATGAGCCTCCGAAGTCGAGTCAGTGCAGCAGAACATTTCCTCTACGCGATCGCGAAAGGCCTTCCGCGATCGCGATTCACTGGCCCATTTCTCACATTTTACTCATCGCGATCGCGGCCAATTCCCCGCGATCGCGTAGCACACTGCTGTAGCCAAAAACCAGCATCTATAAATGGCCTAGAAATGGTCTGAAACTACCCCAAAACTCACTCGAGCCCCTCGGGACCCCGTCCAAACGTGCCAACAAGTCTGAAAATATATCACGGACTTAGTCGAGGCCTCAAATCACATTAAACAACGTCGAAATCATGAATCGAACCCCAATTCAAGCTTAATGAACTTTAGAACTTGAAACTTCTACACTTGATGTCGAAACCTATTAAATCACATTCGATTGACCTCAAATTTTGCACACAAGTCACATTCGATATTACGTACCTGCTCCAACTTTCGGAATCGTATTCCGACCCCGATATCAAAATTTCCACTTCCGGTCGGATTTCTCAAAAACCTTAAAATTTATAGCTTTATCCAAATGACTTCAAAATAACCTACGGACATCCGAATTCACTTCCGATCTCCCAACTCCAGAATCACCATACGAAGCTATTCCCAGGCTCAGAATCCCAAACGGACATCAATATCACTGAAATGCACTTCAAGCCAAACTTAGGAAATTTCTTCAAAAATGCTGACTTCCACAATATACGTTGAAACGCTCCCGGGTTATCCAAAGCCCGATCCGGACATACGCTCAAGTCCGAAATCATCATACAAACCTGCAGGAACCTTCAAATCCTGATTCGGAGGTCGTTTACTCAAAATTCCAATCTTAGTTGATTCTTCCAACTTAAGGCTTCCGAAATGAGAATTTCCTTCCTAAATTGACTTCGAACTTCACAAAATTCAATTCCGACCACACCTACAGGTCATAATACCTGAAATAAAGCTGCTCATGGCCTTAAACCACGGAACGATGTGCTAGAGCTCAAAACGACTGGTCGGGTCGGTACACAATTGGCCATTATATCTTTACCTGACAACTCTTTCATCCTTCCCGGGTAAAGAGCGGCATCTGTTGATACCCAATTTTCAAATTATTTTAAAATTTGCATATATACTCTCAAAATCACTTTTTATAATAATTGGTATTTTTTCATAATTTTCCCTATTATAATCAACTTATTTTCTAGTTTTATTTAGTACTTTATATCCAATAATTATCCATTAATTAGATTATAAATCATTTCAAAATATTTCCTAGCCCAGTATATCATTTTTTAATCCTATTAGGATTTAATTATTTCACAAATTAGCCAATTTGGCATTATTTGGCTATAATTATAATAATTTTGCAATTATATCCTAATTGTATATTTTATACTATTTTAATTCAATAATCTGTCATTTTATATTTTAATACTAGTTAATTACCTTAATTTCACTTATTTAGCCTTAATTTCATTTTATGTAATTATTAGCTATTTTTATTAATTACTTTATCTATTTAATTGGGTATTTAATAATTAGCCCCTTCCTATTTAAAATCTAGCCTAAATCAAACCTGACCCCAACCCCATTGAGACCAGCCCAATACCCAATCCAAATAACCCAATAACCCAAGCCCAATCTCTATCCTACCCGACCCAATACTCCACTTTTGATCTGGACCGTTGATTAATTTTTATCAACGGACCAGATCCGGTCTTTCCTAATTAAACCCTATAGACTACCCTTCCCCCTTTCTTATTTCCCTCTCATTCTCTCCGCCTTCCTATTCTCTCATCTCTCTCAAAACGCTTTCTGCTAGAACCGTCATGGTTCTCACCGGCCGTTGCCTTGCCGATCTTTATGGTGGTCTCCCCACTCTCCTACCCTCATGTCTCTCCTTCCTACGCCGGGTATCACTGCCTTGAGGCCCTCAGAGGAACCAGAAGGCAGTTCACTCACCTCTAATGGTTTCTCATGTCGTTTTTCGGCCATCCATGGTTGTCCGAGTAAGATCCTTTTATTTCTGGCTAGAACAAGTGGTTCTCAAGCCGTTTCTCCTTCTCTTTGGGTTGTATTTATGAAACCCTAACTGTTAGCCCTGATTTTCTTAGATCTGCAACAGATCTGGACATGTTATGAGTTATTATATTTTTTCTTTAAAGGTTTCCGATTTTCCCTAAAATTGACTCTTCATCTTCGAAATTAGGGTTCTTAAACCTTTTTTCAATTACGGGTTTCCTTCTAATTTTTCATATTATTCTATGGTTTTCATCATATTTAAACGTTTATCTAAATTTCTCTCTTTTTATCTGAGTTTTTTATGTTTAAAGCCCTAAGGTTTTTAGGTTAATCTGTGATTCTGAGTCCGTCTTTGAGTATATGTTCGATTAACCTACATATGTGTTTGCTTCTCATGAGCATCATGTGATTCTGTGATTTTTACCCTATGTTTGTTTGTTAGGGTTTCTGATTTTTTATCATTCTTGCCTATATCAAGACTATTCTGTTAATTTGAACTACGTTCTATATGAATCCCTAATTTTTATGATTTTACCATACCCGACTTCTTACGGTTTCTGATTTTATGGGTTTTATTCCGTTTGTTCTCATAATTTGTGCTAATTTGTGATAGTAAAAGGTACCATATGCGGAAATAAAAGAGAATGTCACTAAGAAGACAGTCGAAATATTAGTTCAGAAGAAACCCTACAAGAACAAG
>ML278546.1:429-24825 GCA_005239495.1 Nicotiana undulata
GTCTCAGATATATTTTTCTTGTTCGTGTAGAATTGTTTTATTGTGTTATCGTATATATATTAATATCACAGGTTTGATGTTAAACCCCCGCCTTAGCCTCGTCACTACTTCGCCGAGGTTAGGCTCGACACTTACTCAGTACATGGGGTCGGTTGTACTGATACTACACTCTGTTCTCTTTTGCACAGATCCAGGTATTAATCAGTAGTAGAGGATTCCAGAACGACCACCCGATTAGGTTTGAGACACGAGGTACATCTGCCGGCGTTCGCAGATTCCGAGAGTCTTCTCCTATTATTATTTACACTGTTTTATTATATTCAGAATAATTACACTACTTCTTTCGGTCATTATTTGTAGTATTCTTTAGTAGTTCGTGAATTGTGACACAAAACCCTGGGGTAGTCTTAGAGTTGTTTACGTAATTAGTTCGTGATTCGTTTTTATTTAAATGATTATTGTTATCATTTTATTTTATTTTGTTTGGAATTATTTTAATTAGGCTCAATTGGAATTTATTTATTTATGCTCAAGTAATTAATCAAGGAAATTAGTTAATCGACTTCTAACATTGGTTTGCCTAGCAAGTGTGGTGTTAGGCGTCATCACGATCCTTGAGGTTGGGAATTTGGGTCGTGACAGAGACTATTTGCCTTAGTGATAAATTGGCATGTCTGCTTTCTGGTGTTCTGATGGATATTCAACATGATTTGGACCCTTAGACTCTAAACCTGTTAATCTAGTACTCTACACAGACTTGTTTGGTATTATGCACCCTTGTATGTTAATCTTGTAATCTCATATAAACTTGATTCTATTCTAACTCTCTCAATGTGTTTTTCTGCCAATATTAACTTCCTGCTAAGTGTTACACCTGTAATAGCAACATGTTTCTAATTCTTGTTGACCTTCTTAACTAGCATATTATATGTTTTAGATAACTTTTCGATGTCTCCCTTTTTTAATTATGAGTGCATCTCTCCAACTTCTGTCCCTTAATCACTATTCTTCCACTCTCATTGGTTACCTATACTATTTTGAATCTATAACTCTTGATCGGCTAAAAGCCAAGGCCACTAAGACTTTCTCTATTAACCTCCCTAGTGTGAGTACTGCTCGCTGTCCATTCGAGACCCTGTGAACTCTGACACACTAGGGCTTGAGGTTCTTTGGACATTCTCTTTACTACTAAGACTTGAGCTATCTTTGACACTCAGTTGTGCCCGTCTTCTGTCTATTGAATGTGCAAATTGATTTGTTTAAGTGATTCAGTGTCTGGATCATATGGTCAATCTATGGTTGTTTGGTTTGGTTTGAGTTCTTCTATGGTTTATGGGTTGTCCTTGTTGAGATCTAGGAATGCATATTGGTGGAGAAAGAGTTTAGTCAAAATCCAGGCAATATTGGGTATCTCTTTGGGCCTGATTTGGGCCTACTATTATTGCTTGTACATCTTTTGTAATTGCATTCATTATTGCGCCTGTAATAATTCTGTAATAAACAATTGGGGTGTTAGTTAAATTGGGAAATGGGTATATCCTAAT
This sequence comes from Nicotiana undulata, assembly GCA_005239495.1. NCBI lineage: Eukaryota > Viridiplantae > Streptophyta > Magnoliopsida > Solanales > Solanaceae > Nicotiana > Nicotiana undulata. The sequence continues at coordinate 1,974 of ML278546.1, forward strand.
GCTTGCATGAAAAGGATAGAAAGCATGTCTGTATGATTTATGTGATCTATTTGCTATCCAGCTTGCTATATATGTCATTCAAATTCCTACGTGCACTATTAGAAATCATTCCATTAGGGAAATCACACACTCACATAACTGGTATATTATCAAAGCATAAGTGCTCTATTTATTCCCATGTCTACTTCTATGAGTCGCTAGAGAGCATGCCTATAATAAAGAAATGCCAATAACTGCTCTTCAATCTGCACCATATTAATTAGATATCATGCCTCTAGGATTTTAACTATTTAATTCGCTATTGCACCATACTATTCACCTAGAAAACATGCCTATAGGAGCTAAATATTAAAAATCGGTTCAAATCGCCAATCTTTAGAAATCCTGCTTATAGGTTATTACTACTCTCTCTAAAGTACTGATTCCGGACTCTTCAAACGATGTTTATTGCTTAGCCACGCCACTATTAGAAAGCATGAGTAATTCCAAGCATTTCCAATAATGTTTACTGTCCCTTACTATGTAAACCACTTAGAGATCAAGCCTATAGGTTTTATTAACTTATAATCAGTAATCTCAACTTAGCAGTATCTAATACTCACAAATTGGTAATTCAGAAATCATCGGTCTAAAGTGGCGCTCCGCATTTGAAGCTGCCTGCATATTTGAATCAAATCATATAGAAGTCATGTATATAGAGCTTAACGACTTCAATTTTCCTCAATTCTAAAATTGTCTAATGCCAAACATAGAATCTATTTGCGTGCATTTGGTGTCTAATTGCGGAGGCTAACTTGAGCCTTTAATTGTCCTTAAGTGCAGCCCAATTTGTTTTGAATTGTCGCCTAGTTTTCACATTTTCTAAGTAGCCTAAGTTAAGTCTAGAACTACCCAAAATAGAGGCCCAAATGTCTCTTGGGCCATAGGTATGGGACGAGAAGTGCACGCATAAGGCACGACTTATAATTGAACTAGTGCGTTTTTGGTAATAACTTAAAGATAGTAATCGGGTAGCAGGAGATGATAGTTTGTTTCCCGGTGAATAATACGAGTAACACCCCATCGTGAGGGAGTTACGAAGTATTACTTATGTTGCACGGGGTGATCATTTAGGATAATAAACATAGGACCCCCATCTTATTCCTATTTACCTTTGAATCAAGTGTTTGTATTTACTCAAAGTCTTTTGATAATAAAATTTCCCAAACTTCTTACTTTTCTCTGTATTTATTTATCAGACTAATTCATATAATCCAAGTTCATCGGGACCCACAAATGTGGACCTCGAAGAGTGCATCACACATTCTCTTCGAGGTAACTTCGAGCCCTTACTCGATTTCTGGTGATGCAAACTGGTTAAATCAGATTCATTTGCAAATAGGTTCCCTAACACACCTTAAAAATCGTTAGGTGGAGACTCTCCTATTTTAATACATCATTAAAAGAGTTGTCACGTATCAAAACCCGATTTCGCGAGAAAACGGGGCGCGAGAGCATGGCGACTCTGCTGGGGATCTTTAGGCTCTTACCATAGCAAAATTGGTTTATATGAATTAGTTTTCTGTGATAAACGTGCTTCCTTTTCTCTTATTTGCTGCCACATGAACATCCCGCCCTTGTTTTCTTTTATTGTTGCATGCACGTCGTTCCCATATTCTCCCTTTATTTGAATTCGTACTAATATGCAAATCCCTTTCGTTCTCTTCACTTTTTTTCTCAATTGGCTATAACATGCGTATTCCTTTTTCTAGTCGTACTTATTTTCCCCAAGTCATTTTTAAAATTTCTACATCATGTCTCTCCCCACCCTTACTCTCTCTCTTACTTTATTACAATTCCCATATTACACTAACTAACTTCTTGTTTTTCTTTATTTTTATGTCTTTTATGTTTTACTTTAATAGTGCATTTACTGTTTTCATCATGCAAAATATTTGACAATGTGTTGTTTATATTTGGATAAAGCATGCTCCACATAATATTCCACTCGTTCCCAATTAATACTATAGTGGCTCTTGATGAGTGTCCGCGCTTTTCCGAAATCACCCTTTAAATTTGGAAAGGCTTATTTGCGGTAAAACTAGTCGATCAACGGTGCAGTTGACGGTTCCGTGACTTTCCCTCTCATGTTGTCTGCCTGAGGGTACCGGTCTCGATTCTTCTAGAAACCCCACTCTAATATCAACTGTGCATGTATCATGTCCAAACCTAGTATGGGTTAGAACGTTGTCCGCATGATAACCCTCTAAGGCAAGCCTTGTCCAAAGTCCGCCAGAATTTCCATAATCCCAATGGACACCATCACGATATGTGCATTATTTGGAGAAAACATATCGGTATGCTGATCATTAATGTATAAATAGTCAAATACGGAGGGGGAAAGGTCTAACTCTATTTATTTTGCACAAATCAGGCACGGAGTCCCTGGGTCCGACATGGTTCAAAACATACCATCTTTGCTAATTGATTGGTGGAAAAACCTCTCACCTAGTGACAAAAACCATGTGAAAAGGGTCCTCGGGAATTTACCCTCCTTATTAGACATTCAGCCAAACAACGCATTGATTGAGGCCACCACCATGTTTTGGGATGAGAAGAGAGATATCTTTCATTTTGGCGACATAGAAATGACTCCTCTTTTAGAGGAAATAGGAGGCTTCACTGGGCTCCCATGGGATAGTCCCGGTTTATTGGTACCAGAAAACCGCACTCCCCGAGGTTTCTTGAAAATGATGGGTTTCAAGAAAAATGATGAGTTACTCTATTTGAAGAAATCATACATACCATTTGAGTTCCTTTATGAATGCTACATGCATAGAAAGTCATACCGCCTTCACCATGATGAACTTGCCATTACTTCCTTAGGTTGGACACACCGCCGGGTGTTCGTATTCGTTGTCTATTTCCTGGGGATGTTGATATTTCCAATGAAGGGAGAAAGGATCTACACTCTCCAAGCTATGGTCTCTAGGACTTTAATGGAGGTAATTGAAGGGAAAACTTACACCATTATCCATATGATCTTAGCTAAGAGGTATCGGGCCCTCGATCGCTGCAAAAAAGGTATGGGCACTTCGAGGGTTGCAATCTGTTGCTGCAGGCATGGTTATTAGAACACTTTCAGAGAGGTGAATACCTTCAAGAACTTCTGCGACGACCATGGAATGACCATATATCCTAGCATCATCCGAAAATCAGACTTCAAGGGGAACACCATTCCATTCAAGTTCGAGGCACAGCATATGTGGAATCAAAAGATCATTGTGGAGAAAGATACCATCGAGATCGCTATCATGCTGACCATGTGTATTTCTATCCATCATGGTTGGTAGATCATATAGCGGGGGATGTTAAGCCAGTGATTAATCTGAAAAATAGGTCTATTGACGACGCTGTTGAAGCACAAGTCAAATATAGGATGTTGCGCAAAAGGGTTTTCGAGTCTCAGACCAAGCATTTGGAACAACATAAAGTGGACATGGAAGCAATCAACGAGTGGAAAGAAATCGCTACTAAATCAACAGATAGGTTGGAATATTTGGAGCAGGGGTTGATGGAGCTTGAAGGAAAGATGAGGAAAAGGATCTCGAACTGTCAGAATGCAGAGGGCAACGAAGGAGGTAATCTAGCAAAGGCTTATCTGTTATGCGCGGCCTGGGAAACCTGATTGATGGAGCCAAGAAGGCCAAGCATGGAGAAGGTCCCTCTGGGACCAAATAGATTACGAACAACGTTTTATTGCTTTCTAGACTCGTTTTAGACTTTGGTTGTAATAAGCAAAATGCCATTAGTAACTTTTTCACATTATTGTTGTTTTAGTAGATATTTGGTTAATTTTCACCTTAATGAAATGACGCAATTATTGGCATCAACTTTCTCCAAATCTATATGTCTCTTAGGCCTACCTCGGGAAAAATGAGGTCCCCCAAATTAGGACGCAAATTTATAATTACACAATACGTGTTTAAATGCTGCAAACATCCTTTTAATACTCCCTACTGACTTGGTTACCCTTTGTTTTCTTTTCTTTTGTTTATTCCCATTCCCTAAGGTTGGTTCGTGCATACTCGCATCATCAGCATATCATACCAGATCCAGAGGTCCTCCACCTCCTCATCCTCCAAGTTATCCAAGAAACAAAGTAAAATCTAAAATGGATGATATGAGCGGCATCAGAAAATACAACGCTACTCATGCGGAGAATGTCGAAACTTCAGATGGTCGGAGTACTCCGGCACAAAACGATTTGGTCTTACGATTGGAACAGAAAATACTAGAGTTACAAGGGAAGTTGAGAAGGTCCGAAACTTGGCAAACCTTTCCCTCACACTGAACTTCCCTGACATCAACCAACAAAATGCCGAAAACCCAACACCTCCCCAAAACACACAAAACAAACACCTGCAAAATCCTCCCCCACCTCATCAATATGCCACACATCCTCAAAATCCTAATTCTCCACTAGTACCGACCCCTCCACAACATCATCACAATAAAGCCCAGTATCCACAAGCCACCACCTATCACACTCCTCAAAACGCACCACAACCTACCCTTGATCCCCAAAACTCAAACATTGACCACCACTACGCCCAAATTCCCGGAGTCCATCAAAGCAACCCTACATACGTGGAAACCTTACCCCACACTTCACAACAGACCATGTATACACCAGAGTCTACTGAGAAGGACCTTCTCATCAAGAACTTGGCGGAGGAACTCAAGAAACTTACTGGCAGAGTCCAAAGTGTCGAAGGTGGTAAAGGTGTTGAGGGTTTAAATTATGAGGATTTGTGTATTCAGTCGGATGTAGAACTGCCCGAGGGTTACAAACCTCCTACGTTCGAAATGTTCGATAGGACGGGTGATCCGAAGATACATTTAAGAACATATTGTGACAAGTGTAGGGGTTGGCAAGGATGAAAGAATATGCATGAAGCTGTTCATGAGGAGCCTCACTAGAGACACCCTTTCGTCGTACATCAGTCAAAACCTGAAGAAATGGGTTAATTGGGTGAGCATGGCATCATATTTTATCGATAGATTCAGGTTTAATACGGAAAACACGCCAAGCGTTTTCTACATTCAGAATCATAAGAAGAAGCCAACAAAAACTTTACGCGAGTATGCTACTCGCTGGAGGTATAAAGCTACAGAAGTAAGGCCTACACTGGAAGAAGCAGAGATGAATAAGTTCTTTGTTCGAGCTCAGGATCCGCAGTACTACGAGAGACTAATGATTATTGAAAACCATAAATTTTCAGAGATCATCAAATTGGGAGAAAGAATAGAAGAAGGGATTACGAGCAGAATGGTGACAAATTTTGAAGCCCTCCAAGATACAAACAAAGCCTTTCAGTCAGGTGGTATTTCTAAAAAGAAAGAAGTAGGGGAAGTAATGGTGGCCCAAGGCCTGAAGTCTCCTCTCACATACCAAACACTCCTACCCACATATCATCATTCACCTCCCAGATAAAAACAACCTTTCGCCACTTATCATACTTATAACACCCAGCTAGCATACTACTATTCACCACCAGCCCCCCAAAACTACCAAAACCCTAGACCGAATTTAGACCGCAGATCGCCCAAACAATACGAGAGACTGAAGGTTGCCGACTATGTCACTCATAATCTCGTTGTTGCAATGGAAAATTCCTCCTAGTGGATTAGTCCAAATAAGACATGTGCCTACCACTCGGGCATGAAAGGCCATACTATTGATTAATGTAGCACGTTGAAGGATAAGATCCATACATGGATCGACACCAAAGTTATACAAGAAAAAGAGGTTGCACCTAATGTTCGTGACAACCCTCTCCCTGATCACATGGGCGAGGGGGTAAATGTGATAGAAATCGATGAAGAATGGGATCCGGAAGGGTTAGTTGGACTCATTCGTGAAGAGGATGAGCCTAAAATACCTCCAGTCACTCTCAGTGTGGTTGATTATCTGAACAAAACCCCTGCTCAAATATCAATTTTATCACTACTACAAAACTCCGAGGCACATAGTAATGCATTGATGAAAGTGTTGAACGAATCCTGTGTACCCAATAAAATTACCAGTGGGGAGATGACCAATATGGTAGGACAAGTATTGGAAATCCACAAGATCACTTTTCACAAAGATGAAGTGCCGCTGGAAGGACTGAGTCACAATAGGGCATTGCATATCACAGTGCAGTATGAGGACAAATTCATCGTCGGGGTCCTAATAGACGGGGGTTCAAGTCTCAACATATGTCCATTAACTACTTTGAAGAGGTTGGGTAAGGGTCTACATGAGATACGAGCAGGGAGTATGAACGTGAAAGCATTCGATGGGTCCTCAAGGGCCACAACTGGGGAGACCAATCTCCGTTTACAGATGGGCCCAACCTGGTTTGATGTTGAATTTCAAGTGTTAGAAATATCCGCCACATACAATTTGTGGTTGGGACGACCTTGGATACATGCTGCTGGGGCCGTAGCTTCTACTCTACACTAGGCCTTGAAGTTCGAATGGAATCATCAAGAAGTAATAATCCATGGGGACAGAAGTAATCCTATTTACACCAATCAAACTGTTCTAGTTGTTGAGAATAGAAGGAAGTTGGGTGGACAAACATACCATTTTATCGAGCGCGTCAATGCACTGGAGAAAGATAAATGGTAGAGAAAAAAGATAGAAGGTATATTTGAATGGACAGGGTATGAACCTGGTAAGGGTCTCGGTAAGAATCTCCAGGGTATCACTAAACTGATACAGCTAAAGCATCATGGCACAACCAACGGTCTTGTATATAAGTACACATAGCAGGAGTATAACGATTGGTCGCCGCCATGGCGTGGTCCTTATTACCCTCTTGAGAAGCCAGTACCACATTTGAGCCAGTCATTTCATCAAGACTACATGATGTGGGGATCTGAAGAACACGAAGTTCTAGATGGCATAAGGAGTCTGTTCTTGGAAGATGAAAACGTGGACTGCAGTGCAATAGTTGAGGAGGAGGAGGAAGGCCCCGTCATCTAGACAATTGAGAAGGGAGTTGTTCTCAGGAATTAGAATGCTACACCATCAAGGGCCCGTCGAGTTCCTGGGTAGCCTGTCAATTAGCATCATTTACTTTGAAAACAATTTTAAGGGCATTTTTAAGACATTTTTTCAGTATTTGGTTTTTATCATTTTGCTTTGAAACAATTGTTCGGATCATTAAAACTGTGTTTGTTTGACGTTTTAGTATTTATCAATGGTTCGTTGTTTTAGTATTTACTTATCCTGATGAACCTACAACTATGACATGTAATGAGACAACGCAACATAAGGATAGTGATTCAGAGGAAATAGAAGAAGAAGATATAATACTTGAGGAAATTGTCAGGGAAGTGGAAAATTTTGAGAACAAGCCTAAGTCTAATTTGGATGAAACCGAGATAGTCAATTTTGGAGATTCCGAAACAATCAAGGAAATTCGTGTAAGCATTCACCTGTCGCCGTCAAAGAAAGAAGAGTACATCTATTTCCTGAAGGAATATGAGGATATTTTTGCATGGTCTTATGATGATATGAATGGTTTGAGCACATCTATACTGGCTCATAAACTACCTACCAATCCTATTTGTCCGCCTGTAAAGCAGAAGCTCAGAAAGTTCAAGCCCGATATGAGTCTGAAAATAAAAAAGGAAGTCACCAAGCAGATCAAAGTTAAGGTTCTCATAGTGGTTGAATATCCAACCTGGTTGGCTAATATCGTGCCAGTTTCGAAGAAGGATCGGAAAGTCAGAGTATGTGTTGACTATCGAGATTTAAATAGAGCAAGTCCTAAAGATGATTTCTTGTTGCTCAATATACACATATTGATCGACAATTGTGCCAAGCATGAACTCTAGTATTTTGTGGACTGATTCGCGGGATATCGTCAGATCTAGATGGATGAAGAAGATGTCGAGAAGACAACCTTTATTACACCATGGGGAGTATACTGCTACAAAATGATGTTCTTTGGCCTGAAGAATGCTGGAGCCACTTATATGAGGGCCATGAAAACCATTTTCCACGACAAGATACACAAAAATATAGAAGTGTACATGGATGATGTCATCATCAAATCCAAGAAGGGTACAGATCACATAGAAGACCTGAGGAAGTTCTTTGATCGGCTTCGAAGGTATAATTTGAAACTGAACCCCGCAAAATGTGCTTTTGGGGTCCCTACTGGAAAGTTGTTAGGATTGATCGTCAACCGCCGAGGAATTGAGTTAGATCCGTCAAAGGTCAAAGCTATCCAAGATTTGCCACCTCCAAGGACCAAGAAAGATGTGATGAGCTTCTTAGGGCATCTCAACTACATCAGCCGTTTCATAGCGCAATCAATTGTGATCTGTGAACCAATTTTCAAAATGTTGAAGAGGATGCCGCAACAAGTTGGACTGAAGAATGTTAGAAAGCTTTTGAAAAAATCAAGGAATATTTGTCCACACCACCAACCCTGATCCCGCCGGAACCTGGGAGACCTCTGCTACTCTATTTGTCCGTAGTAGATGGGGCTTTCGGTTGTGTCTTGGGAAAAAATGATGAGACAGGAAGAAAAGAGCAGGTCATATACTATTTGAGAAAGAAGTTCACACCCTATGAAGCACGATATTCTTTGCTGGAACACACTTGTTGTGCTCTGAGTTGGATAGCTCAAAAGTTGAGGCACTACTTCTGTGCCTACACCGCATATCTCATATCAAGGATGGATCCTCTAAAATACATTTTCCAGAAACCCATGCCTACGAGGAAGTTGGCAAAATGGTAGATATTATTGAGTGAATTTGACATCGTCTATGTAACTCAGAAAGCGGTCAACGGACAAGCATTAGCGGATTATCTGGCAGAAAATCCTATAGGAGGAGAATATGAACTACTGAAAACGTATTTTCCTGATGAAGAAGTATCGTTTGTAGGGGAAGATATCACTAAAACCTACGACGGTTGGAGAATGTTCTTCGATGGGGCTGCAAATTTCAAAGGAGTGGGTATTGGAGAAGTTTTGGTATCATAGACGGGTCAACACTATCTGGTATCCGCAAAATTCAGATTTTCGTGTACCAACAATATGGCGTAATATGAGGCTAGCATCTTGGGGCTCAATTTGGCCATTGACATGAACATACAAGAATTTATGGTAATTGGTGATTTAGACCTTTTGGTACATCAGGTTAGAGGCTAGCATCTTGGATGACTATGGAATATGAGGCTAGCATCTTGGATGACTATGGAAACGGACTGCATCAGGTATGTCCAAAACTATCATTAATGCTAAGTACATGCTGATATGATACGAGTGCCACCAAATGAACTCAATACAACAAGTGCACCTTGGAATTTCTCCGATTAGGGAATGAATGTCATCGATCCAATCGAACCCGCCGCTTCAAATAGGAGCAGGATCATTCTAGTTGCCATAGACTATTTCACAAAATGGGTTGAAGCTGCATCTTACAAAGTTGTAACTAAAAAAGTCATCACAGATTTTGTCAAATATCGTATTGTTTGCCGATTCGGGGTGCCAAAATCCATCATCACCGACAACGCTTCCAACCTCAACAATGACTTAATTAAATCTATTTGTGAAACTTCAAGATCAAGCATAAGAATTCCACAACATACATGCCTCAAATGAATGGAGCTGTGGAAGCCTCCAACAATCAAGAAAATATTGAGAAAGATGGTATATAATCACCAAAAATGGCACGAGAAGTTACCATTTATCTTATTGGGATATCGTACCACAGTTTGCACATCAACCGGGGCAACTCCCTACTTGATAGTCTACGGTAACGAAGTTATCATTCTCGCCGAAGTCGAAATTACTTCTTTAAGAATCATACAAGAAGTTGAACTCAGTGATGCAGAATGGATACAAAGTCTCTATGAACAATTGGCTCTCATTGACGGGAAAAGAATGAATGCGGTATGCCATGGTCAACTTTACTAGAACAGAATGTCAAGGGCTTTCAACAAAAGGGTCAGACCTAGACAGTTCACACAAGGGAAGTTGGTGCTGAAGCGGATCTTCCCGCATCAAGATGAAGCCAAAGGGAAAATTTTACCTAATTGGAAGGGACCCTACATGGTTCACATAGTACTAATAGGAGGAGCGCTCATACTTGCAGAAATGGACGGAGAAATTTGGCCAAAACCTATCAACTCAGACGCAGTCAAGAGATACTATGTTTAGATTGTTTACATTTCTTCATCTGATGTAACTGAACTTCGCTTGACCCAATTCCCGTCTAAGATGGGATACGTAGGCACCCCTGTGGGTTCAGTCCCATCTCAATAAAATCTTCATTTTTACCAAGGTCAGAAACTAGGGTAAGAATTTTGAGGGGGACCCTCAAAATTCTTGAGCAAATCCCGCCAACTTCGTCATATGCAGAACAGTCAAAGAATTGCTTATTAAATTGGGACAGAATTTTGAGGAGGACCCTCAAAATTCTAATGCAAGGAAGTTGCAATGTCTCTAAAAGTGTCACAGTTTTTGGTTCATCTAACTTACTTGATATTCATAATACTATATTTTAATTAACTACATTCATCAAATACACGCATATTTGCTCTAAAGCTTTATAAGCAGCCAGATTCTACCCAGGGTAACTCGAACAAGATCTCGAGACAGGAACAAAAGCAAAGCAAGCAAGAAAGGCACGAACCAACCTTCCCCGCAAAAATCACGATTTTCTTTGGATGCAGGCAAAAGAAACATTCGCAAATACATAACACATCAAAATACTATCTTCATAATGGAAAAGTTGCCAAACGCAAACACGTCTCCAACTAAGAAATACTCTACTTTCTCACTCATTGTGTTCCTTGCATGAGACTAAGCACTGTCTCCCTAATTACATAAGGCTAAGAATTTCCTTTCCCATGAGACTAAGCATTGTATCCCTAATTGCATAAGCCTAAGCATGACCTTTCTTTGCATGAGGCTAAGCACTGTCTCTCAAATTGCATAAGGCTAATCATTGCCTTTCTTTGCATGAGACTAAGCATTGTCTCCTAATTGCATGAGACTAAGCATTGTCTCCTCTTCTTGCATGAGGCTATGCACAGTCTCCCTAATTGCATAAGGCTAAGCATTGCCTTTCTTTGCATGAGGCGAAGCATTGTCTCTCAAATTGCATAAGGATAAGAATTGACTTTCTTTGCACGAGACTAAGCATTGTCTCCTAATTTCATGAGACTAAGCATTGTCCCCTCTTCTTGCATGAGGCTAAGCATTTCCTCCCTTAATTGCATAAGGCTAAGCACTGCTCTTTGCATGAGACTAAGCATTGTCTCCTCTTCTTGCATTAGGCTAAGCACTGTCTCCCTGATTGCATAAGGCTAAGCATTGTCTTTCCTTGCATGAGACAAAGCACTGTCTCCTCTTCTTGTATGAGGCTAAGCATTGCCTCCCTAATTGCATAAGGCTAAGCTCTGCCTTTCCTTGCATCGAGACTAAGCACTGTCTCCCCTTCTTGCATGAGGCTAAGCATTGCCTCCCTAATTGCATAAGGCTAAGCTCTACCTTTCCTTGCATCGAGACTAAGCATCATTTCCTCTTCTTGCATGAGGCTAAGCACTGCCTCCTCAATTGCCTTGTCCTTGCCTAAGAACAAATGTTATCTCCATTATGTTATTTTAAACCTAGAAAACATTGCCTAAGATCTGTTTTGTTTTACTTCGCACACGACCGAGCATCATATCTTTGCATCTCATGGGCTGAAACAACGCCATTTTGTCCAAAGGCGTCATAGTCCAAAGGCATCATCCTTATAGCGGTAAGACACCACGGCACATTATTCAAAGGCGTCATGGTCCAGATGCACCATTTTCATAGCCCGAGAACACCATTTCATGGCCTGCAAATCCCTTATTGCATGATTCATGGCCCGGGACGTCATGGTCTGAGGACATAATCTGCACCGTCGAAAGATAACTTTCATGGTCCAAAGAGAATTTGCATCATGTTTAAATTCTCGCAATAATCCCATATATACTTGCATGCATTTTGTTTAAGTTTTGCAGGTAATCCAGGAGGTAACCGTTCTCTTAATGAGAGCAATCTTCGCTCTAGTTTCCGTTCAATGTTCACATCCTGCAATTATTTCAAACGCAGCCAACCACCATCAGTTACCCATTTTTACTTAATAATCGTTCAGATACTCATTTTGAGATACATCCATAACTTCTCAGATTCACATTCATGATTTCGCACAAATTCCTGTGATATTGTCCTACCCAAAATAACCTTTTCTGAAGCATATGACCACTCCTATAACAACTCCATCGGTTCAGTTCACCTATGGATCCAGAACTAAGCACGACTTGATTCCCGTAACACATGTAGGCAACTCAGGAACCAGGGTTCGGCCTCCAATTTTTCAAATCACTCCATTCGGTCAAAATCGGTCATCATTTCTTTAACCGACAACTCTTTCATCATTCCCGGGTAAAGAGGGCAGCTGTTGCTACCCAATTTTTCCCTCATATTTTTAAATACATATATATACTTTCAAAATAGCATGGTTGCATCCTTATTTAGTTTACAAACCTATACAAGCATTTTCTATAATTTTTCACAATTTTTAAAGCTCAAAATTAATTTCTTTTTATATTTTTATTATATAAATATCTAATAATTATCCTTTAAATTATTTGTGATGACTTAATCATCCAAAATTATTATTTACACCCACATGTATTTTTTATAATATTGTACTTCATTTTCTATAATTATATTTGCATTTTTATGCTAATTAAACATTTTTGCAATAGCCTACACTTAGCATTTATTATTTTATTTAGAGTTAAAACAACTTTTTACTTCTCTACATTCTTCAGCTATTATTTTAAATTATTTATTCTCTTAAATAGTATTTTTAACACCTATTTAGCTATTTTATTAATCAAATTTTTCTTAATTTCTTTATTTTAAAAGCAGGCCCAGATTTAAACCAATTTTTTCGGACCTAAAACTACCCAGACCTCAGCCCAACTACCCAAAACCCTTGTCCCAATAACCCTAGCCCAAACCAAACACCCCTAATTACCAACCCAGTCAAAAACCTGACCTAACTATTCTCAAATTCTAGTCGTTGATCAAAAGTGATTAACGGCTCATAATATTTCCCCTATTTCTCCTAATAACCCCTTACCCTAACCCCATAGACCACTTTTGTTAGCCAGTCGCCTCTATACTCTCTCGAACCTTCTCCTCTCTTCTGCAAACCCTAGCATTCATTGCCTGATTTCTCTCCGATTCCGTCCTAGAAATGGAATCCACTTATGATTTACTTACCTTATCAGCCTTCTCCCATTATTGGCCGTCTGCTTATGGTATCACATAGGTACTTGCTTAACTTTGGCAAGTACCACTTTCAAGATCGGACTGGAATGACTTGGTTCTTTCGTGTCACGACCTAAAATCCATTAAGGTCGTGATGACGCCGGACACCACTCTCAGGCAAGCCAATACTCAGTAGTTAATTAGATTCCTATTTTAGTATTTTTAAATCGTTACTTTTCATTTCATTATAGAAAATTTACTGAGTAAATAACGATGTTTTGACAATTTAATTAACAAATACATCCAAAAGTCATCCCAGAACCTGGTGTCACAAGTGCATGAGCAATTAAAAAGAAGAACCAAAGGAAATACAACAACCGTCCGGAATACAAATGGGACAGTAAAGAAAGTGCAACTCAATACTCTAAAGGAGACTCTGCTGGTTGCGGGTCATCTCGAGAGAAGCAGATCACCTAAGTCTCCATGTCAGCCACACCACTGCGTCAAGCGGGGCCACTAGATATACATGTACATGTGCAACAAAAATGCACAGCAAGTGTAGTATGAGTACGAAAATAACGTGTACTCAATAAGTATCCCGCCTAACCTCGAAGAGGTAGTGACGAGAGGTCGACGTTGACACTTGCTAGGGGTCAAATTAATATAATCAAGGGTGATGTCAAACATGGATGCTATTATCGAATAACAAATAACAACAGGGAAGGACAACTTCTTCCGTAAATTATAAATCCCAGTTTCTGTCATATCAGATAACAACTTATAGCTTAAGGCAATTAAACAGTTCAAATCATAGATGATATCCAGCAAATATCATGCGCAGGAAAATGCCGAGGGTCGAACGACCCGAACCAACAATAAAAATAAAATGTGCACTGCCGAAGGGTCGAACAGCTCGGACCATAGATGCATCTATTACCCCACTTGCGAATCATACATGCGACGCGGTCAAATATGAATAATAGAGTTACCCCGCTCACGAATCATACATGCGACACATGTACTCATAGATACACACATTCAAACAGTCAATCCAGACTTCATCAGGAAAACAATTACCCAAGGAAATGACAATTTCTCTTTTAGTGGTCAAGAAGATGGTGTTTAATCTTTTTAGAAGTTCATTTGCCAAGTTCGATAAGATTTAAGCATATTAAATTTATCAGTAAAATTACAAGTACAGCAAGTAAAACATGCTTTGGATCCTAGGCTACCCGGACATAAGCATAATAGTAGCTACGCACAGACTCTCGTCACCTCGTGCGTACATATCCCCCACAAATAGTAGAACATACTTACTTACCTCGCTCTGAAGTTCCATAACCGGCTTCCAAGCCCTTACGACGACTCAAATTGATGCACAACGCCCCAAAACTATCCAAATAACGGGCAAACAAATGAAAATATACTCTAATACTTATAACAATTCAATTAATATAAATTCCCTAATGCGCTCGGAAAGTCGATAAAATCACCCACGGGCCTATGCTCCCGGATTTCCAAAATTTTGCAAAGATAAAGATTACCTATAACCTCACGAACTCAAATATGCAATTCTCTCTCAATTTCATGCCCAAATTTATGGTAACAATCTAAAAATACAAATTCTAGGTCTTGCCACCAAAACCCCAAATTTCTACTAATTCCAATGTTAAATATGTACATAATCATGTATTTAACTCAAAACTAGCATAGATCACTTACCTCATGCTTGGTGGTGAAAATGGCACCTCAATGTTACTCCAAAATCAGCTCCCATGGAGAAAATATGGTTGAAATGAGTCAAACCCTCGTCTTAAAATAACACACTGCCCAACCCGCTTTTTCGCACCTGCGGTCAACCAGCCGCATCTGCGGTCTCGCAGGTGCAGACAAAACCTCTGCACCTGCGCCTTCCTTTCCGCATCTGCGCATTCGCATGTGCGAGGGTATGTGCGGACATACTCTTGCATTTGCGCTCCGGCCCGCTTCTGCGACTCCTTGGCCGTTTCTGCGGCTCCGCACCTACGGCCAAAACCTCGCATGTGCGGTTACACCAGAAGACAACATCCTCAGCTTTTCCCGAATTCTAAATTCCATCCGTTAACCACCCGGAATCTACCCGAGGCCCCCGGGACCCCTTCCAATCACACCAACTAGTTCCAAAAATTAATGCGGACCTGCTTGAGGCCTCAAATCACATCAAACAACGCCAAAACCACGAATCGCACTCAAATTCAAGCTTAATGAACTCTAAAATTTCCAACTTCTAATTTCGGTGCCGAAACCTATCAAATCACGTTCGATTGACCCCAAATTTTGCACACAAGTCACATTAAACATTACTGACCTTCCCCAACTTTCAGAATCAGAATCTGACCTAGATACAAAATATTTCACTTCTGGTCAAACTTCTCAAAACCTTCAAATTTCTAACTTTCGCCAAATGACTCCAAAATGACCTATGAACCTCTGAATTTACTTCTGATCGCGCTCCTAACACTCAAAATCCCAAACAGACATCAATAACACTGAAATGCACTTCAACCCAGACTTATGAAATTTCTTCTAAAATGCTAACTTCCACAATATGCGTTGAAATGCTCCCGGGTCATCCAAAACCTGATCCGAACATACGCCCGAGTTTGAAATACTCATACGAACCTGATGTAACCTTCAAATCCTGGTTCTGAGATTGTTCACTCAAAAAACCAATCTTAGTCAATTCTTCCAACTTAAGGCTTCCGAAATGAGAATTTTATTTCCAATTCGACTCCGAACTTTCCCGAAATTCAATTCCGACCACACCTACAAGTCATAATACCTGAAATGAGGCTGCTCATGGCCTCAAACCGCCAAACGACGTGTTAGATCTCGAAACGACTGGTCGGGTCGTTATATTCTCTCCCACTTAAACATACGTTCGTCCTCGAACGTGCTAAGAATTGCTCTGAAGTTATCTGAAGTCATTGTTTAACACCTCGTGCACCAACCCGTGCTATCACAACTCAGTTGAGCACCTTTGCTCGAATAAATCTGAAGATTTCTCCCTTTTTACTTAGCCAAAAGCCCCAGAGCCAAATTCCAACACTCAGAATTCTCTTCCAAGCATGTTCCCAACACACGAGCACCATATAAATCACCACACGATGTACCACAACATGATTGCATGCCTTTGCTGAATTAACACCATGCACCGCATAATTCGCCTGACCATAATAACATTCTCCGAACATAATAGCTAAAATTCCATGAATCTGATGCTCCCAGTTTCTCATGACCAATATACATCTTGCCCCAAATTTTTCATGAACGCCACAATGAAAGAGATGTGTAGAATTTCACAACCAGCTGCCGAGTCAACAAATCATTGAGTTTATACTTATGACAAGAACCACCACCTCATTCTCACCCAAATAATGGTGTTTACTCTTTAATATACTTCATATAATCTGAGTGCACTGATCCTAGATCCAACAATCTTGTCTCACCCAGTACGAGCTGCTCAGGCAATAAGCCACCCAGTCATGACCAAAGTCTCATATGATGCCACAACGAGCTAATAAGCTACAACTCAAACGTGATAAATAAGGACAATGAACTCTGGAAGGAACTATTTAGACAATCTCAAACGTGATAAATAAGGACAATGAACTCTGGAAGGAACTATTTAGACAATGACCAAAGTCTCAACTCACGCAATTATTTAGACAATCGAAAAGATTCTACAAACCTCCCTAAGAAAATGGGAAACAAAAACACCAGAAAATAGATATAGGGAACCATACTCAATATCACACTATTGCGGCGCGCAACCCAATCCAAATAACATGCCCGTGGCGGCATGCCACCCGATCCACACATAAAATCCACACAAGGAGATACTTATCGAGCTAAATCGCCCATTACCACAAAATTTCGAATATCGGTCACCAACACATTAAGTGCATAATACCATCCTGGGTAGACAGATAGAGCCATACACTACAAAACTCAAGCACAACTAAGGTGTGATATATGATCCGAATCTCAAGAGCCATCCCGCTCACATAACATCATCACTGCGCTGAACCTCAACGCACAAGAAATTATCAAGTTGTCTTAAAACTCACACGGTATAACATAGCATTACCTGAAATGGATCTAATGTTCTAATACCCCTCTATGAGAAGCGCTATGTTGAAACGAACACATCTGACTCACATGGAGCCCATAATCATATTTAAATCCTTTCACAAACCTCAAGTCGATTATGCTCGCACCAAACTAGGCTAATAGCCTTACCTGGGTCCATAATAACCCACTTCTTCATGACGCGCAAGAACAACCATCATAGCCAGATCAAACCCCCTACATCCGCAACCAAATGAACCGAGCGCCCTCCAGGCATGAATCCTCAAATAGGTGATATTACAATATCCTTCATACTTGGCTTAAACCTTCAATCAATCAGGTGAATGCATGTCACACTTATACAATCTTCCCGTGGGATACGCCCCCACGACCTTTTGTACCAGGAAACAAGTTTGCACATCCATACCACCGGCCACACTAAAGCTACAAAGTAAATCAAGAATCCTTACCAGGATGCAGAACCTCTTTCACGAAACACCGATCTAGGGCGGCGCTGAAGACAACACCAGCTTACTCTAATTATTCAAATCCCTTTCCTGCTCATCCGAGCTTGTGAAATCCTTGCCCACACCGAGTCGCGGCCTTGATCCTCGCTTCCTAATTTCATACCGTTCACTGCACCTAACATGCCAATATGCAATCGCACAGGAATCTCGTCATAACTCTTGAACCACTAATAGGGTAAACACTTCATCATATAAAAACCTTTTTCTTAACTTATTTCAAGAGAACCATTACAATACACTAGTGAATTCTCATAATCACCAAACGTGCAAATCCTCAAGTAATAGTCTATACCATCATAATCCTTTCGGGATCCGCCGACACATGACAGGCTATAATACTTGAATGCTTCCAAATAAAATCAATTACGGTGGTCGCCAAGCACTCGCACGCACCTTCACCACTCGCATGCATAGTTTAATCATGCTGAAGGAACTGATTACTGCCATAAATATGCCATTTCAACCATGGCTAACCAATCTATCTTCTTCTAATCTCCATTACTCGCTTCACCTCAAACTCCACCTCTGAAGGGCATAACTGATTCACTCGTGTACCTCAAACTAAAACTGATACGACACTCAGCCGTACAATCAACTTATCAACACCAGATTCCCCCACTTGGCTCAAGCCATAGATCAAAACGAACAATAACTCAAAATGCCCATACGCTAACACCGCCACAATACCGCAGTAGGATTAAATTAAACCTTTCATAAGCTCATATACACTACCCATCTCGTACCTTAATTCAATTAGCACTCACCTTAGGAATAATGATAACTCCAATCAACATGTAGCAACTCAATTCGCACTCACCTTGAGCGACTCCATTCCCACGAGACCACTTTGTCTCCAGACCCATGAACTATTTCATGCCCTCCTTGGACGCATATCACATCTTCGACTGGTATACCCATCCTGATAATCCTTCTACAAATCCGGAGTTTGTTTCTCTCATTCCTCCAATACTACACTGCAAGACAAAAACATCATGGAACATTCTGGGCCTCCTATCACAATCTGCTGCAAGAGCCCGATCCATAGCCATAATGCGGGCTTGAAACCCTTAAACACCGTATTTTTAACCTTTGAATTCATTAGGACCATTGTTGTGAGTCACCCACTCTGGATCGGTCCTGAATATAATCAATTCCAAGGCTCAGCTGACACCTGAACACCCATCTAAATAAAGCACCTGACTGACCAACTTCCCCTGGCAAATCATCTATGAACGAAGCATAAGCCTTGAATATTCCCAAATTCTGAACACAAGTCAATAAGGCCTATTATAGCACTCCCTAACAATTCCTTTGCTTAAATTACAACTTATTCCCTCTTCCCTTGGTTACATTAACCCACCATTATGCCGACAACCAGAATTTCACTAGTAGATAACTATGCAACCCAATCGTAGGCGGTGGGACTCTCCCACTTAGCTTGAAGCTACTATTACAAAATTCTAGAACCCACCAAGATTCTTTCTTCATTGTCGACATGATCTTGCACAATCAACTCGCCAAATTCCTCGAAATGCTTCTGTTAGCATTTCATGAACACTTGAATCTCTAGCAACATTCACATATTCGACCTCTTACTGGATAGCAAGTAAAAAAATTCGCAGAAGCTTTGCCAACCACGCGACCGCTAACCCGCTCACAGGAGATAACCCACCTAATGAAATTACACGTCGACATCTTCCAACGTCGTTGCACGAGGTACAATCGCTACGACATCAGTAACCCATCCTGAGCCCGTTCTCATTCACCAAATGTACCAATCTGTTCACTCTTTAGGGATATCTACTAAATGTGCGACCAGATCTTCCAATTCAAAGTCGCATTGCATCTCTCTTTATATCAAGAACTCCTTCTTGTTGCATCCAATCTCCCGTCGTAATAACCAATATTTCAATTTAAGCCCGTGGACCCAATCACCGTCCACTAAAATTCTCAAATCACTTCAAACTTCTCCTCAAGATGTGCATCTATCTTACCACATAACTCATGTGCTACGTTGCCACTCTCCCACTGTAGTCAAACTCACTCCTTTAAGAAACTACTCGACTTTCGCTCCTTACACCCGCCCTTCTAGAAATTTAACCACCGCCCAACACTTCTCACATATCCTTCTTCATCTTTTTCTGCGCAGGTGCAACCTTAAATCAATACCCAAATTTGCAGCACTTGAACCGATAGATTACCACTAACCTCAACCTTTTTCGAAGATCCTCCTTCTCGAGTCGTCTGCATTAGAAATACTTATTCAATCTTGAATCACTGCACACCGCGATCTTTGTTAGCCGCATCTTCGATACCATCTCACTATATCCTTCCCCAACGGCGAATGGTAGAAGAATCATAACAGCGGCGAACTTAACACATTCAATCGAGGACGACGACACCACTTGGTAGATGAAAATTCCATCACACTTGAAAACACCAAGCCTCTTACTCTATCAACCCGAACCTGATCAACTATAGTCTGTTTGCCTTTCCTCTGCCGGAAATGAAATACTAAAATCTCGGAATCACGCTCTGAGTAGAACTCCTATCAAGGCATTCATTGTCCCAAAACATGGGCGAGCATCCTACCAACACGTCAATTACTGCACGATACCCATTCAAGAGCGTCATAACAACTTGAGCATAGCCTCAATTATCTCAGAAATACAACTACTGAGCTGATACGACATAATATCCTTCCGCAGAGCAACAACAATATCCCCGACCAGCGATGCATGGAAAACATTATGCACCATATCTGTAGTACCATTACAATTCCTCAAATTCCTGATTTATAGAAAGCGCTTCGCGACGCGTAAGACTAAGTAGGAAGAAACGTAGGCATAGGCCTCAAAGGAATCAAACCGCACAACGAGGAATTCAAGAAGGGAAGTAAAGAAAGTGCAACTCAGTACTCTGAAGGAGACTCTACTGGCTGCGGGTCATCTCGAGAGAAGCAGCTCACCTAAGTCTCCATGTCAGCCACAACACTGCGTCAAGCGGGGCCACTAGATATACATGTACCTGTGCAATAAAAATGCACAGCAAGTGTAGTATGAGTACAAAAACAATGTGTACTCGGTAAGTATCCCGCCTAACCTCGAAGAGGTAGTGACGAGAGGTCGACTTTGACACTTGCTAGGGGTTAATCTAATATAATCAAGGGTGATGTCAAAGATGGATGCTATTATCGAATAACAAATAATAACAGGGAAGGACAACTTCTTCCATAAATTATAAATCCCCGTTTCTGTCATATCAGATAACAACTTATATCTTAAGGCAATTAAACAGTTCAAATCACATATGGTATCCAACAAATATCATGCGCAGGAAAATGTCGAGGGTCGAATGGCCCGAACCAACAATAAAAATAAAATGTGCGTTGCTGAAGGGTCGAACGACTCGAACCATAGATGCATCTATTACCCCGCCTGCGAATTATACATGCGACGCGGTCAAATATGAACTGTCACGACCCAAATCCCAATTCAGGTCGCGATGGCGCCCAACAGCAGGGTTAGGCAAGCCGATATAACTTTCACTAAGTGATACCCTTCCCACTCGATCAAACAAGTCCATGGTTACCCATTTATAATAACTAATATGATACTAGCCTTGAGTGAAGGTAAGGTCATAGTAGATACAAAGCCGAAATAAAACATACACATATATATACATCCCAAAACCCCAAAAATATATACCGCGTGTGTGCCAGGAACTAGTGTCACAGGCAAATACTGAATATACAATGACTACAACATATATATATATATGCAGGGTCTCAGTCTGAATGAAATAGACAGAGAGCATAACAAAAGAAACTCCAGGGTGCTGATAGGAAGTCGCCAGGAAAGCAACTCACCGTGAAGTATGACCACGCTATCAATATCTGGAACCGGCCTGAAAATCAGATGGACCAGCAACCGGACCTGTACAGTCAAGTACAGAAAAGGAAAGAAAGTGCAGCATGAGTACATATATATAAATATGTACCCAGTGAGTATCCCGTCTAATCTCGAAGAAGTAGTGACGAGAGGTCGACTCGATACTCACTAAGGTCCAACAGTCGTAAAGTAAGCAGGATGTAAAGAAAACTGTAGGCAAGTAAAACAAATAATCAAGTACATCAATACCCGGCATCAAATAACAATCTCAAATCAAACAAGTTTGATGTCTCTCAATCTCGCCGTGGAGTACGGCCCGTTCCCACCCTGGTAGTCTCAATCTCGCCGTGGCGTACGACCCGATCCCACCCTGGTAGTCTAAATCTCGCTGTGGCGTACGACCCAATCCCACCCTGGTAGTCTCAATCTCGTCGTGGCGTACGACCCGATCCCACCATGGTAGTCTCAATCTCGCCGTGGCGTACGGCCTGATCCCATAATATAATCAATCATCACTCTGCTGTGGCGTATGGCCCGATCCCATAATATAATCAATCATCACTCTGTTGTGGCGTATAGCCCGATCCCATAATATAATCAATCATCACTCTGTCGTGGCGTACGGCCCGATCCCATAATATAATCAATCATCACTCTGTCGTGGCTCTCTTATCACCTCTTAAATCAAGCCAAGTACCACACGTTCAAAGACAACAATACCAATCACACAAGTATACAAGTAATATCTATGCAACAGAGGAGAACAATGAGTATGATGTGTCCTAACTACTCGGACGAAGCAGTAATAGCCACTACGTACGAACTCTCGTCACTCGGTGCGTACGTAGCCCCCAAACAAGATAACATAGCAAACAAGGTTACCTAGAGGGACATTTTCCCTCTTACGAGGTTAGAAAGGAGAATCACCTCGATAAAAGCACTCCTCGGACCAAGGACCGGATCAAAAGATGCGCCCGAAACTCCGAAACTACTCTTGACGGTTCACAACTAGCCAAACATA
>ML278547.1:0-17867 GCA_005239495.1 Nicotiana undulata
TCTGATACCACAGTATAAAGAACAGAGCAAGAGACTCCAAGAAGGCAAACTATATCATAGATAACCAGGATAAGTAAATCAAATTATACCTCTACTAGCTCTGATGGAAGTGTCAATTCACTGTATCTACTCAAACATACAAGAACGGGGTAGAATGCGTTAAGCATAAAATACCCGATTCGACGTTTCCAGAAAGAAATGCTCCCAGAGGTTAAGTTCCAATGGGGTTCCAAGATTTCCTACTATTCTTTTACTAACTACCTGCTAATGTCATGTGTTCATGTTCTGTTTGAAAAACTAAAGTGAAGCATAAGGTTATTTCCAACTTCCCTCACCATTCGACCATGTTCTCTGGTCACATACTTATATTTTTTTTTAACTATGTACATGTACCACTTAGAGAAAGTTCATATGTCTTAAACAAAATTGGAATATCTAACCCAAATATTCTATACACTTCAAAATCATTTTGACTATAAAAATCTTGAGTAAACACTTAGTCACATAATATAAGGGGGGACAGCCTTATCTTTTATCTCACAGTAATAGCCACTTCTTGTACAAATTCACTAACATAGTACTTTTTAGTTCTGATTTGAATAAATCTAAACAACTTAAAATAATTCCTTGAAATTCAATATTGACTGCTCTTGGTTCTCATTTTGTACTTCATGTCTTCTTAGTCATATACATGAGTTGTACGAGATCACATCTTTGGTGATAACAAACGTTTCTGACTCCTAGGTATTTTACCCTTAGGCTCTTTTCTATCCATAACTATTGTGACCAATGTTAGGGTCTGACATCCGAACTATCATCATCCCACATGTGGCTCCATTTCCAAGAATTAAAAGAAATTGTTCTCTGAGGTAAAACACATACGATCACCATACACAAACTTATTCCTCAGAGAATACCATCAACTGATAAAGCACTTACTGCACCATCTGATGATTCTTGGTCTTAATGTAGACCTAAAATATGCGAAACGTTTCCTATAACCACTATTACTTACATTTTCTTTTTGCACCCATAGGCATCATTGTATACTCACCAGTCACTAGAATTTTGGTACAATGGAAATTGGAGATCTGGTAACTGAATAACTAATAACTAGCATACTAAATAACCATAAACTTGCTAACTGAAAGATTGTATAACTGGTAACTGAGGTAAACTGATGACCATAAAATCTGATGACAGCTTTCGTACTTTCTAGTAAGGTTATGCTCTGATATGTACTAATATCCATTGCATCCCACTTCCAACATCTTCTCAAGTCCATTTGTTACTAATATGTACTCCATAATTATACCCCAATGGGGAAAATCATTCTCTCTAGAAGCATGGATTTTTTTTTTCTTGCCCGTCTCTTGGGCATTAGATACATCAAAATTCGATAGGAAGAGATGGTTACCTATTGTTCTAAGCTTCATGTCATGATCTAGAGTAGAAAGGAATGAGAAAATCCTGGATGTCTTGGTAGTTAACCATTTATATGAGTGGCCGGCACACAAATATAAAGGAAACTCCACTGGACACGGGTTCATAGACTCCCTAAGACTCTTGAACCTAGTGCTCTGATACCAAGCAAATCATAAAAGGCTTTGATAATATCAAGCCTCAAAACTCTAATGAATACTAAAAGGCTTTATTAATATCAAGCCTCGAAAACTCTAATGAATACAAAATTGTTCGAACACTCGAACAATTCCTTATTTCATGCTAAGGTATTACAGGTTTTGTAAATACAAATGAGAAAAACTTTTCCAAGCTGAAAATGGGAGAAATCCATAAACAATCTTTTTACAAAGGCCATATCGGCCTAATACAAAAATACAAACGCCGAAGGGTTGTTTTTACTTTGAGTTCGAGACACCATCCTCGCTAAAAAAACCTAATGGTTACCATACTTCGAATTCTAGCAAACACTCGCTCAATCTAGCCTAAGGGCTATACTGATTTGGTTTCAAGAAAATTGTCTCGACCTCAGACCATAGAATGCAACTTCAAAAATTTATGAGGCAAAAGGGAAGAAAAGTTTGTGTGTGTATATATATATATATATATATACAATCATTTACGAGGGTGGCATGCGCCGGTGAAAATTCTCTACAAAGAGTCAAGACGGCCTTGACAAGAACACAAAATATACAAGTTTTAAAGAGCCTAGTCTTCTCCGAGACAAACATCATCACTCTCAGGGCCTTCTCGACTTTCAGATTCACTCAGGCTCTCGAAATCGTCATCATCAGGAAACACCAACACTTTGGCTTCTTCTTCAAGCTCCTTCACACTCTCGATCTCGGTTGTAAGATCGAAGCCACGAGCTTGGATTTCCTCGGGAGTCTCCTTTCGGGACTGCATTTAGCATGCTAGGCAACCTAATTTTCTCGAGCCTGAGCAGCTTTGTCAACTTTTTTTGCTCGAACCCGAGCAAGCTTTAGCATCGGTATGGTAGACAGCCACCATCATATCAACATTAGCCTTGGTCTTTTCGACCTCTGATTTGGCCGCTGCAAGCTTTGTGACCAGCTTCTCTCGATTGGAAACTATTGAACTCAACCGAGACTGGAACTCCTACATTTTGTTGGCTTGCACCAAGTATTTGTCCTTCATGCCTCTGAGTTAGGTTTCAACCGAAGTCAGTTGAGGTCAAGTAGCCTCATTTTCTTAAGCAAAGCGATCCATGTTCTTGTTCCACTCTTCAGCCTCTGCCTTCATTGCGTCTACTTCATCGAGAAGTTGCTCGATCACATCGAGATTTTGTTGGACTAGTGGGACCAAACCGTTAGCCACTGCTCCCAAGTCAGTGTCATTAACTTAAGATATTCTTCTTACCTGCACGAGCAACTCAATTTGTTCTTTCGAAGCTACTTCTAGCTCAGCATGAAGTTTTTTTACTTCCTCGCCTCTTTGCTCACTGAGAAGTCGGAAGGCATTTTTCTCTTCAAAGAGTCCTTGTATTTTAGCCTCATAGCGGCTGAGCTCCCCTCGAGATTGAAAGAAAGTCTAGTGATGAAGCACAGAAGCCTATAAAAATAGAAAGAATGAGTTATGTTAAGGAATAAAAGTATATGTATAAAACATAATACCAATAAGGGAATCTGTGTTACCCGCTTTAAAGCATGTTGGGCTACATTGAAAAGACAAGGTGCTCCCACCACGTCCATCAGGGCTTGGTATTCTTCCGTGATCAAGCATCGGAGGTAGTTAGCCACACCTGCAGGGGCAGAAAGAACCCGAGCAACCTCCGCGACCAGGATGGTAATCGATAATCTACAATGACTGGCACTAGGGGCCGGAAACTTATGAGTCAATTTAAAGCTTGAGGAAGCTTCTTTGAGCTCTTCCTTGGTACTTCCTAATCACTCATACCAACAACATCTTCTACCCGAAAAATAAGAATGGCAAGGATCTTCTTCTCCATGGTCTCCTTCCGTGTGGTAAGTCTCTGCGGCCTGTGCTTTGCGTATCATTGACTTAGAAAAAGAAGGGAACAAGGGGTAATCCCCTGATATATATTTCCCCAAGTGAGTCTTTTGGGGCACTGCCTCTGCCTTGGGAAGCCTCGAGCCACATTTCTACGCCAGTATTCACCGCCTCCTCAACGAACTTCATACCCCGAGGGGAAGCGCCTCCGGCATTCTTTGGCTCGGGGGCTTCACCCAAGTTTTCCTCCTCAAGCCGAGACGGGGTAGTTTCAACTCTCACCAGTTCCATGGTTCCTGGAGTCTCTACATCAACTCATACACAGGACACGAGCTCGAAATCATCACCTTCTTCTTCTTCGTCCCATAGCCTTTGGACCGACTCCAAAGTTAAAGGAATGGAGCCCCCCGTAGGCTTGCAGTTTGTTTTCTTTTTGGGCTTCTGCTCCATGGAATCTGAATACCTCTTCCTTTTCTTCTCCTTCACCGGCTTCGGTACCAATGGTAGGGGAAGGATCTCTTAATCATCAGACGGGGTCTCATAAATGCATCATTACCGAGACCTACAAAAGAAAGGTTAGGTAAGCTTGGAATGATGTTTGAACGATAGACAAACTATTAAGTCAATAAGAAGGCTTACCACTGCTACAAGCCTCCCACCGACCCTTTGCCAAATGGAGCCACACGTGCTCGGCATGTGTTGACTTCAATAGCAGGCTCCTAACCCAGTTCTCGAGATGAGGAACTACATCTGGCTTCCAGGCAACGGTTGCATCGAGAAAAATATGGATAAGAAAGGATGAAAAAGTAAAGACAATGAACAAGAGTTGAAAACGGAATCATACATACGTTTTAGATTCCATTTCTCAGGAAATTGCATGCTTTCAGCCTGTATAAGGCCCGTGGTCTTCCCTTGAAAAAACCGGCTAATCCAGCACCGGTCTTTTTCGTTGTGTATAATAGAGAAAGGAGATTTGGTAGCCCGATGTTGAAGCTTTATTAGCCCACCTCAATAGAATCGAGGGCTATACAGCTATATGAGGTTGTCAAGGGTGTAGGGGAGCCTGTCGATCTTTCTTACGAAGTTCAAAGTAGAATCACAATCCTCCTTAAAGATAGGTGAATTTGGTCAAGGGTCACTTCTTATTTTTTGCAGAAGTCTACGATGATCAAATCGAGAGGAACCAATGTGAAAGGATAAGTGTAAATACTTAGGAACCCTTCCATGTGGGTGGTGATTGCTTCTTCTGGTGCTAGCACCACAACTTTTTTGTTTCCCCTTGTGCAATCTTTCTTTACCTGGTCAAGGAGGCTTTTGGGTATCGAGCATATATATCTTGATACTGGCTCTCATAGACCTATAAATGAGGGGGTTTCTTGGATTCAAAGTCAAAATCAATGACGCACCCCACAGGAACAAACTCATCGGGGCATGGCTCCGTCGTTAGTTCCTCGTCTTCCAGCCGGGACGAAGAAATTAGATTCTTTTTGTGGAACAGTTTTTGATGTTTTTCCCATTTGGTTTTTATGGTCAGAGAAAAATATAAATTGAAATAGTTGGTGTTTTAGGAAGAACAAGCAAAGAAACTCAAAGAGCTGAAGATAGGAAGCTTTGAAGAAGGCAAAGAACTAGGAAGATTAGAGCGAAAAAGAATTGGGAGTAAAGTTTGAAAGAACGAAGAAGGTGTCTATTTAATGGTTTCACAATAGGGGTTCAAATCTGGAAGTGGCCGACCGTCAACTCACGTGGATTAAATGCATTTGAAACTATACCGACGAGATGTTTTGGTCAACTCTGTTGTTTACATCACGATGTTTACATCATGATGTACCGAGGTGAATATCGAGGGATCAAATTGTTTGTTGTCATTACTCTCTGAGAAATGAGGGGACTATCTGTATACAGGCAAAATCGGGCTTGCCCGATTTTGTATAGTTAATCGAGACCGGAGAAAAAGGGCAAGGTTTGATCTCAAGTTATACCGGTTCCTGACATGAAGATATATCGCCAAGCTCGTTATTCAGGGACCGATCGAGATCAAGAAAAACCGAAATTAAGACCGAAACCCAGGAGCACGACTGGCGCTCGACCGAGTAAACCCGACTGAGCAAGCCTGCTAGGTTTCATTCTACCCAAAATTAGCTTATGAACAACGAAGAGGTAAATTCTATCAATCATATTTTATAAACATTTCATTAACTTCCATTTTTTTTTCTCATTAGAAATCTCAATCATGATATCCAAAACATTACCATCTTTGTAGATATGATGAAAAACATATTTTCCAAAATACAAATACTTCTAGTTTAATTCCAATACCCAACACCACCCACAACCTGTCTACGGATCCTCTAAATACAACTTAGGAGAATTATAAAATGCCGGTGACAAGGCCTCGGCTATACCTCAAAATTTAGTGTCTTGTACAAAAGAAATACAACAAACACTACACTTGAACCCGGGAGGAAGCAGGGCTCACGAAAACTGCTGTGGGGAGAAGGAGAAAGCACCGTCACCTGCGATCCGCGCTACCAGCTACAGAGTCACCTACATCCATGAAAGGGATGTAGCGCCCCCGGCAAAAGGGACGTTAGTACCATATAATAGTACTAGCATGTATAACTAAAAATCCTCTTTCAAGTAGAGTATCCATAGAGACAACCAACAATATTCAAATAGCCAATTGAAACATAACGATTTTTGGTATAAAAAAATAGTTTATATTTATATATGTATATATATACTTTTAGCTGGGAGATCATTAGCACCGATATTCAACCGCCTTTGTTAGCACGGCGTCCGATCATGCCCTATCGGCTAGACCATCTCCCCATGGACAATGTGGTTTGACATATGATGTGAAAGAAAGTTGTTACATGAGTAGTACCACCGTATGTGCAACATGGAGTCTGATCTCAACCCGATCAGCTAAGTCGCCGCCCCACATATGCCATGTGGGTCGATCTCATTAATTTTCCAATTCATAGGTACCAATTTCATCCCAATAAAAGGGAACCATCACAATCCACAATCCACTCCTACACCGGCACGTGTAGTGTCAGGTATGGGCCTTATGACCCACCCTTCCTCGGTTTTGCTAATGATACTCCCAAAAACACTTTTTAGTTAGTTTGCACACAAAGGTACATATGTAGAAATGTATCCATCTCAGGATCGTTCACATTGTACAAATAATTATTAGCATTGTCAACCCCTCACAATAGCAATATTTCCTCGGCTCTTTGGGCCTTTTTCAAGTTTCTCTGTTCATCGCACTATGGCCGTATTTCTTATTCCATACTTGTCCTTCATTTGGTTTCAAGGATCACCACTCAATTCCAACGTATAAAGTATTTTAGAAAATCATATATATATAGTTACTCAGCAATTTAAACTTTAATAACAAAAGGTTTCTTTTCAAAGATTATGGCATACCAACTAGCAATAGAAACACACATCAAAGCCATAAACAAGCAATACTCCAATTATTCCTGAATTACTCTTTCCCAGTTCATTTCAACACCTTTATAGATTATCAACAATGAAACATACTCAATCAAGTCATTAAGCACACGTAAGAGCAATTAGGAGTATTAAGCATACCGAGTTTTCTGCACCCAAATGGTGTACTACTTTGTCATTAAGAATACGACTCAAAGACATACCATTATAATAACAAGCCATACTTTGAATCTCTATCACTTGAAAATAAGCTCATTTGAAATACTCAAGTTTGTAAGTTCATATGGAATGACCCGGAATATAGAAATTAGGAATTTCAAACCGATTATACTTAAACCTTTGGAAACATTAGGGATTTTTATCCCGAAGGAGAAAGTTTAGCCAACATACCTGGTTGAGCTTTCCTTAAGTTTTCCACAATACACCAACACCTCTAGCAATAGTAATCTATAAGCAGAGAGCCGGAATTGATTAATAATTAGGAAGATTTCTCATGGTGTGACTCTCTTAGGAATTGCATCAAACACCTAACACGTGAAATGGATTGCAAGGTTCAAAAAATGGAATTCCCTTCTCCCCTCAACAAATTTTAACATGGACTACCCAAATTACTTCATTAATATTACATACTACAACTTAGAATTACATGCATGGCCTATTTCTAACCCCACAGAATATTCTGAACTCATAATCCCTTATATGAAGTCTTGGAAGTAGAACTTACCCGGATGGAGGACAATCTAGTTGTTATCTTCCTTACTTCCTGAAGACTTGAGCAAGATTTGGTGATTGGAAGGCTAGGTTCCTTCTTCCTCTATCTACATAGCTCTCAACTCTCTATAAAAATCAGTAGGAAATGACCCCAAATGAAGCCCCTAGGCCTATATATCGAAATGGGGTCGGGTTACAAAAATAAATAAAAAGATGCCCCCAACACAAGAAATGCTGTCAGGAATGTGATCGCATTCCTGCTATGCGGTTCGCATTCCTGTCGCATAAATGGCCCTCAAATGGGCCAAAATGGAAAACAGACTGCCAAGGTATGCGACCACTATGCGGTCCGCATACCTGTTATGCGATCACATAATGCGTCGCATAACCTCCTCCACAAAAATGGAGGTGCAAGGATGCGACAGCTATGCGGTCCGCATACCTGTTATGCGATCACATAATGCGTCGCATAACCTCCTCCACAAAAATGGAGGTGCAAGGATGCGACAGCTATGCGGTCCGCATTCCCAAAATGCGATCGCATCTTGGGCCGCATAGCTGTCCAGGTATGTGACCACTATGCGGTCCGCATACCTGATCTGCGATCGCATAGTGGACCGTAGATCTGTGCGATTCTGGAAAATTTTATCTTTTAGGTCCTGGGGTACTTTTCAATCCTAAATGTCCGTACCGTGGAGAGCTTATTTCTACAGTTATAACAACATAGGGATCTAACCGGGCATCAATTTTTTTTTGATAAGAAAATTTACGGGTCCTTACAATAGAGATCGAGCGAGATCGAAGGAAGTTTGCCGACTCGAATAACAGAAAGCCGAGATATCCGTGACAGGGCAAGGATCATGGCGAAAATCTCGGCAGGTATCAAGATAAGGCCAATTAATTAACCAATCATGGGATTTTCTTATGTATTTAGAATTGTACCATAAGTAGAAATCCTCTACTATATAAATGGGGGTTCCAATGACTTTGTAAATATCACATTCACGCATAACAAAGCAATATATTATATTTTATCTCTTAAGCTCTCTTGTTCTATTGTTCAGTTCTTACTCTTCAATAAGATACCTAGTTGGTTCTAGGGTGGACTAGCTTGAGGGCCATAGCTTCACATTATATTGGTTTTCTTTATTTTACAGTTAATTTGTAACATAAATTTTAATATTTCTCAGTTTATTCCGAGTGATATCACATATCTTTAAACCCACTTATAAATTTAATTGTTATCGGATTTTAAGGGTAAACAGATATAAAGTAGATATAACAAGGATCATTTGAGTGCTTCTGAGGGATGCTAACATGAAATGCGTGTTACATATCTATACATAAACGTTTGAAAACATACACCTTTGTGGGAATCATCAACATCATCATATCATACCCGACCTTGAAGAGGAGTCGTTAACAACGTACCCGACCATCATAAGGCTCGGTAGAATCGTACCCGGCTACGTGGAGCTCGTTAAAACCAAATTAATGCAGTCCTTGATAAATGATGAATTGATACAATTGCACCTAAAGGAGTTTGGGGGTAATATAAAGTAATTGTATTAAAAGTGCTTAGGGAGGTTAGTCACTATATCTAAATATATCCTGCCTGTCCCTTAGCCTACATTACAACCAAATGAAGTCCTACTTGATCTTAGACTGAATGAGGTGGATTAGTAGAGGAGTACAATACGGGCAAGCCTATGGTGCATCTTTGTGGCTTAGGAATGTTCTTTCTATGAGTGAGTGAATTTTATCTATTTGAGTTCCTAATTATTGTTAATGTTATTCTTGTGGAACAACTCTCTTGTGTGATGTGAGGGAACTTGATTTATCACGGAAAGGTAAGTCTTGACCTCTGTGTATAGTAGATTGAGGAAGCAAGAATATTGCACGGCGCGTGAGAGTCGACTTTTGAGGCATAGATGTTACATTACTAGGCATCACTCTAGTGATATGTTCTTGTGACATGTTAGGGAAATGCTTAGTGAAAGGACCTTTGTAGAGTATGGTGGATTGCTCGAGGACTAGAAATGATTTTAGTGTGGGGTGTTTATAATAGGCTAGATTCACGAAGTTTAGCGTCTATTTATACTCCAACTTCATTATGCTTCACTGTCCTAGGAGGGTTAAATGATGTTAAAATGGATCTAATTGTGGATTTTATGTTTTGCATGAGTGAGTTGTGCTTATGATGACCTAGGATGGTGTGTGGAGCTAAATTAAGGCAAGAAAGAACCCTCGGAGTTAAGAGCGTGTGAAAGAAAGAAGAAGAAAAGCGAAGGCACAATGTTATGCTATTAGTGCGGCGATAGCGTGTCCATTAGCGCGGCCGCACTAGTGCATGTGTGATAGGCAGATCTGAAGGCCATTAGCGCAGCCATAGCGCGAGTGCGCTAGCCCATCAGTCAGAAACAGAACACTTGGCCATTAGCGCAGCCAGTAGTGCGGCCGCGCTAGTCCAGTTCCGCACGCGTTTTAGTCGGGGGTAAAATTGGAAGCTTGGGGACAATTTAAATTAACCTATAAAAGGTCCAGCTTGCCGAATAGAAGAGATATTCAGGTCTTAGAGTCTTGTTCAAGGCAAAGAGAGGCTAGAGTCAAGGAGGAGAATTGGGCATCAAATTTAATTTTTCTTCCTTGTGTTTTTTTTCATTCATGATGAATTCTCTTGTTGTTATTATCAGTACAATTATGAGTAGCTAATTTATTTAGTCTATGGTTTTGGTGGAACCTGTTGAAGCATGAACATCTTGTTATATTAATATAGTTTGCTTGGTTTAATCTCTATTTGTTCAACTAAGTTCTTGTTGTAGTTGATTGAAGGGCCCTCAATTAGATGTGCCTATTTAGTGTGTACCTACTCGGGAGGGAGTGCATATTTAGGTAGTTGTTCAACAACACCACTCCCAAAGTATAGGAGGGATCCATAGCCGAGGGTTTAAATGTGGGATTAGGGATAACGAAACCTTGGGTGCAGTCTAAAGTGAGTTGTAATAAAAGCTAGGTAGCGTAACACAGGAGAGTGCGTCTAGTAAATTGTCGTAATTACTCAGGAGAGATTTACGGTAACAGGAGTACTCATGATTGATAGAGACAATTAGGCAAAACTATATGAAATATAACAGGAAGGGATTCCATCAACAGGGGAAACCACAACCTTAGATCCTTCTCTTATTTGTTTACAACCCAGTAATAGTTAGATTTTAGTTTAATTAATTTCATTCAGTTTTAGTTAGTAGAAACCTCAACAATTGTTATTCATAATCTTTGGGAAATTGATTACGAAGAATCAAATGAGTCTAGCACCGTTAATGTATAGGTTAATTCCTTGTGGGATTCGACTCTGGGCTAAATACTCCAGAGTTGCATGTGATCATACCACTTTTGGGCTAGGATATCAGTAGACCTTGCAGGAATTTCGAAATTGGTCGCTACCATGGCGTGGTCCATACAACCCCCTTAAGCAACCCATGCCACACCCGAGTCAGGCCTTCCATCATGTCGATATTATATGGGGATCAGAGGAGGAAGAAGCGTTGGCAGCATTATGGAATTTGTTCTTGGAAGATGATGACATGGACTGTTGTGTAATCGTCGAGGAGGATTAGGAGGAAGGACCTACTATCCATGTTGTGGAGAGGGGAATATTCCTCAAGAACTGGATTGTTAGACCATCAAGGGCCCGACGAGTCCCGGGGTAGTAAGGCATAACAACATTGTTTATTTTTGCTTTTCTAGAAAAATGATTTCCTTTTTTGCATTTTGTTTTAAATAATATGTCCAATGTTCCAACAATGTTATTTAAATTATTTGAAATTTTTTTGTTTGACGCTTTCAATGGATTGATGTTTATTATTACCACTTTATCTCGTATCTTTATCCCTGTAGCATTAATATTTTCTATCTCGATGAACCGGTAACTGTGACATGTAATAATACAATGAAACAAAAGGATAGTGATTCAGAAGAAGAGGATGCCATACCCGAGGAAATCGTTAGAGAAGTAGAGCATTTTGAGAACAAGCCTAAGTCCAATTTGGACGAAACTGAGATAATTAACTTGGAAAATTCTGAAACTGTCAAGGAGACCCGCATCAGTAGAGATAGAGGAATACACTCGGTTCTTGAAGGAGTATGAGTAAATATTTGCATGGTCATACGACGATATGACCCGATTAAGAATATCCATTGTGTCCCACAAGTTTCCCACAAACCCAATGTGTCTGCCAGTAAAGTAGAAACTCAGGAAATTCAAGCCTGATATGAGCCTGAAAATCAAAGAGGAGGTTACTAAGCAGATCAAAGCCAGGGTTCTCAAGGTAGTTGAATATCCAACTTGGTTAGCCAACATTGTGCTAGTACCAAAGAAGGATGGTAAAGTTAGAGTCTTTGTCGATTATCGGGATCTCAACAAAGCTAGCCCAAAAGATTATTTCCCACTTCCAAATATACACATCTTGATTGACAATTGTGCTAGGCACGAACTCCAGTATTTTGTGGATTGCTTCGCCGATTACCATCAAATCTAGATGGACGAGGAGGATGCTGAGAAAACAACTTTCATTACACCATGGGGTGTGTACTGTTTCAAGATGATATCATTCGACCTAAAGAATGATGGGGCCACCTACATGATGGCCATGAATACAATTTTTCATGACATAATACACAAAGAAATCGTGGTATAGGTGGATGATGTCATAATTAAATCTAAGAAGGACACCGATCATATAGAAGACCTAAGGAAATTCTTCGACAGACTGCGAAAATACAAACTAAAGCTAAACCCCACGAAACGTGCATTCGGGTTCCTGTCGGAAAGCTATTGGGAATCATCATCAGTCGCTGGGGAATAGAATTGGATCCATCAAAGGTCTAAGCCATCCATGAATTACCACCGCCAAAAAGCAAAAAAGTTGTAACGAGTTTCCTGAGACGCCTCAATTACATCAGTCGTTTCATAGCATAGTCCACAATGATATGTGAGCCGATTTTCAAGATGCTAAAGAAGGACACTGCAACTAGTTGGACCGAGGATGATCAAAAGGCTTTTGACAAAATCAAGGAGTACCTGTCCACACCACTAGTTTTAGTCCCGCCAAAGCCAAGTAGACCACTGCTACTCTACCTTGCACTGCTAGATAGAGCTTTCGGTTGCGTTCTGGGGCAACACGACGAGATAGGGAGAAAAGAACATGACATCTAATACTTGAGTAAGAAGTTCACACCTTAAGAAGCATGGTACTCTCTACTAGAACGCACTTGATGCGCATTAACATGGATAGCTCAGAAACTAAGACATTACTTCTGTTCTTACACGACGAATCTTATATCGATGACGGATACTTTGAAATACACCTTTCAAAAGACCATGCCTGCTGGAAAGCTGGCTAAATAGCAAATCGTGCTGAGTGAATTTGACATTGCCTATGTAACTCAGAAGGCAGTCAAGGGACATGCATTGGCAGACCACCTTGCTGAAAACCCTGTGGCAGGAGAATACGAACCCTTAAAAACGTATTTTCCCAATAAAGAAGTATCATTCGTATGAGAAGACATTTCTGAAGCCTACGACGGCTGGAGAATGTTCTTCGATAGAGCGGCAAACTTCAAAGGAGTCAGCATTGGAGCCGTCTTGGTATTAGAAACTGGCAAATATTATCCGGTATCTGCGAAACTCAGATTCCTCTACACCAAAAACATGGCAGAGTATGAAGCTTGCATACTAGGGCTCAACATGGGTGTTGATATGAATATTCAGGAACTGCTAGAAATCATCGATTTAGATTTTTTTGTGCAAAAGGATAATGGGATACCAAAATTCCAAGCTATTGCCATATCTCCATCATGTGCAAGAAATTAAGAAGAGGTTTACGAAGATAGAGTTTCGGCACGTCCCTAGGATTAAGAATGAGATTGCTGACACATTGGCTACTTTGTCATTAATGATACAACACCCAGACAAGAACTTCTTCAATCCTATTCCAGTAAGGATCCCTAATCAGCCATCATATTGTGCTCACGTTGAAGAGGAAGGGGTTGGAAAACCTTGGTTCCACGGCATCAAAGAGTATTTGGAAAAATGAGAGTACTCGGAGCATGCGAACCATACTAAAAAATGCACGCTTCAGAGGTTGGCCAATCATTTCTTCTAGAGTGGAGGAACCCTATATAGAAGAACTTATGATCTGGGACTACTAAGGTGTGTCGACGCAAAGTAAGCTTCTAATTTGCTCGAGGAAATACATGTAGGGGCTTGCGACCCGCATATGAATGGCTTTGTTCTATCTAAGAAGATACTCAATGCCGGATTTTTGTGGATGGCCATGGAAACGGTTTGCATCTGGTATGTTCAAAAATGCTACTAATGCCAAGTACATGCACACATGATAAAAGTGCTGCCGAATGAGCTTAAAGCAACAAGATTGCCTTGGCCCTTTGCTACTTGGGGAATAGATGTCATTGGTTAGGTCGAGCACACCGCATCAAACGGGAACCGGTTCATTTTGGTGGATATCGAATACTTTACTAAATGGGTTGAAGCTGCATCTTACAAAGTTGTGACTAAGAAGGTCGTTGCAGATTTGTTTCGTGACAGGATTGTTTACCGGTTTGGGGTTCCAGATTCCATCATCACTAACAATGCCGCCAATCTCAACAACGATCTGATGAAAGCCTGTGTAAGACTTTCAAAATCAAGGAGGTGAATTGGGCATCAAATTTCATTTTTCTTCCTTGTGTTTTTTTTCATTCATGATGAATTCTCTTGTTGTTATTATCAGTACAATTATGAGTAGCTAATTTATTTAGTCTACGGTTTTGGTGGAACCTGTTGAAGGATGAACATCTTGTTATATTAATATAGTTTGCTTGGTTTAATCTCTATTTGTTCAACTAAGTTCTTGTTGTAGTTGATTGAAGGGCCCTCAATTAGATGTGCCTATTTAGTGTGTACCTACTCGGGAGGGAGTGCATATTTAGGTAGTTGTTCAACAACAACACTAAGCATATCCATTATGTCTCACAAGTTTCCCACAAACCCAATGTGTCCGCCAGTAAAGTAGAAACTCAGGAAATTCAAGCATGATATGAGCCTGAAAATCAAAGAGGAAGTTACTAAGCAGATCAAAGCCAGGGTCCTCAAGGTAGTTGAATATCCAACTTGGTTAGCCAACATTGTGCTAGTACCAAAGAAGGATGGTAAAGTTAGAGTCTTTGTCGATTATCGGGATCTCAAAAAAGCTAGCCCAAAAGATTATTTCCCACTTCCAAATATAGACATCTTGATTGACAATTGTGCTAGGCACGAACTCCAGTCTTTTGTGGATTGCTTCGCCGATTACCATCAAATCTAGATGGACGAGGAGGATGCTGAGAAAACAACTTTCATTACACCATGGGGTGTGTACTGTTTCAAGATGATATCATTCGACCTAAAGAATGATGGGGCCACCTACATGATGGCCATGAATACAATTTTTCATGACATAATACACAAAGAAATCGTGGTATAGGTGGATGATGTCATAATTAAATCTAAGAAGGACACCGATCATATAGAAGACCTAAGGAAATTCTTCGACAGACTGCGAAAATACAACCTAAAGCTAAACCCCACAAAACGTGCATTCGGGTTCCTGTCGGAAAGTTATTGGGAATCATCGTCAGTCACTGGGGAATAGAATTGGATCCATCAAAGGTCTAAGCCATCCAAGAATTACAACCGCCAAAAAGCAAAAAGGTTGTAACGAGTTTCCTGAGACGCCTCAATTACATCAGTCGTTTCATAGCATAGTCCACAATGATATGTGAGCCGATTTTCAAGATGCTAAAGAAGGACGCTGCAACTAGTTGGATCGAGGATGATCAAAAGGCTTTTGACAAAATCAAGGAGTACCTTTCCACACCACCAGTTTTAGTCCCGCCAAAGCCAAGTAGACCACTGCTACTCTACCTTGCACTGCTAGATAGAGCTTTCGGTTGCGTTCTGGGGCAACACGACGAGATAGGGAGAAAAGAACAGGACATCTAATACTTGAGTAAGAAGTTCACACCTTAAGAAGCATGGTACTCTCTGCTAGAACGCACTTGATGCGCATTAACATGGATAACTCAGAAACTAAGACATTACTTCTGTTCTTACACGACGAATCTTATATCGATGACGGATCCTCCGAAATACACCTTTCAAAAGACCATGCCTGCTGGAAAGCTGGCTAAATGGCAAATCGTGCTGAGTGAATTCGACATTGCCTATGTAACTCAGAAGGCAGTCAAGGGACATGCACTGGAAGACCACCTTGCTGAAAACCCTGTGGCAGGAGAATACGAACACTTAAAAACGTATTTTCCCAGTAAAGAAGTATCATTCGTATGAGAAGACATTTCTGAAGCCTACAACGGCTGGAGAATGTTCTTCGACAGAGCGGCGAACTTCAAAGGAGTCAGCATTGGAGCCATCTTGGTATTAGAAACTGGCCAATATTATCCGGTATCTGTGAAACTCAGATTCCTCTACACCATAAACATGGCAGAGTATGAAGCTTGCATACTAGGGCTCAACATGGGTGTTGATATGAATATTCAGGAACTGCTAGTAATCGGTGATTTAGATTTTCTTGTGCAAAAGGAGAATGGGATACCAAAAATTCAAAGATATTGCCATATCTGCATCATGTGCAAGAAATTAAGAAGAGGTTTACGAAGATACAGTTTCGGCACGTCCCTAGGATTAAGAATGAGTTTGCTGACGCATTGGCTACTTTGTCATTAATGATATAGCACCCAGACAAGAACTTCTTCAATCCTATTCCACTAAGGATCCATAATCAGCCAGCATATTGTGCTCACGTTGAAGAGGAAGGGGGTGGAAAACCTTGGTTCCATGGCATCAAAGAGTATTTGGAAAAATGAGAGTACCCGGAGCATGCGAACCATACTAAAAAATGCACGCTTCAGAGGTTGTCCAATCATTTCTTCTAGAGTGGAGGAACCTTATATAGAAGAACTTCTGATATGGGACTACTAAGGTGTGTCGACGCAAAGTAAGCTTCTAATTTGCTCGAGGAAATACATGTAGGGGCTTGCGACCCGCATATGAATGGCTTTGTTCTATCTAAGAAGATACTCAATGCCGGATTTTTGTGGATGGCCATGGAAACGGTTTGCATCTGGTATGTTCAAAAATGCTACTAATGCCAAGTACATGCACACATGATAAAAGTGCTGCCGAATGAGCTTAAAGCAACAAGCTTGCCTTGGCCCTTTGCTACTTGGGGAATAGATGTCATTGGTTAGGTCGAGCACACCGCATCAAACGGGAACCAGCTCATTTTGGTGGATATCGAATACTTTACTAAATGGGTTGAAGCTGCATCTTACAAAGTTGTGACTAAGAAGGACGTTGCAGATTTTTCGTGACAGGATTGTTTGCCGGTTTGGGGTTCCAGATTCCATCATCACTAACAATGCCGCCAATCTCAACAACGATCTGATGAAAGCCTGTGTAAGACTTTCAAAATCAAGCACAAAAATTCCACAACATATAGACATTAAATGAATGGAGTCGTGGAAGCTGCCAACAAAAACATCAAGAAGATACTGAGGAAAATAGTAGAAAATCACAAACAATGGCACGAGAAGCTACCATTCGACTTACTAGGATACCGCACCACAGTCCGTACTGTCACGCCCCAAAACCGAGGGACACGACCGGCGCTCATCCGGAGGACCCCAGTCAAGCGGACCTGGAATTGCCTTTCCTATCCCACGCGTTACCACGTGGTTTCCATATACCTTATTCATGTGAAATAGCCATTTAGACTTAAGCATAAATTTAAAACTTGGATAAATTTCTACTTTTTATCATTTCCAACATATGATACCAAATACTTACAAAGTACATACAACATTTACCAACGTGGATCACGATTCCGAACCGTACCATTACATACGCAAAATATATATGTACACTACCCACATTGTGTCTACGGAGCCTCTACGAATACTAGGAACTTAACCAATACTTGCCGGTGACAAGGCCCCGGCTATACCTTACAATACACAATAAACTCAAAGAAGGTGGCATGAACTACACATGGCCCCGAGAGGAAGTGGGGCTCCCCAATGCAGTTGACGGGATAGAGAGGAGGCACTACTGTCGGTAGGCTGAATTACCTGCTATGGAACCACCTACAATCATCATAAGAATGTAGCGCCCCCGGCAAAATGGACGTCAGTACATTTGAATTGTA
>ML278547.1:28162-127405 GCA_005239495.1 Nicotiana undulata
CCGCCCCCTGTTTCCTTCATTAAATGAGGCGATGATACAAGAAGCTCACGCGGTGGAGACTTGCCACGGGGAAGGGGTCCATGGAGCAGAAGACCTTTTCCGTTTTTATTTTGTTGGAGTGGAAGATGACACCGGTCTGTGTGACTTGGAGGTACCATGGAAGACGTTGAGTAAGGCCTCCTTGAGCTTTAATGTAACCAATCAGTTTACGGCCCCAGTGTCAATCTCGGGCGTAAGGGATCAATCATCATCTCGATCCCGGAGCGTGCTCGGGTTCTATCCGCCCCCATAGGGGTGGAAAGCTATCTTTGATGCTTGGTCACCGAAGAAGACCAAGCCAAGATGGACAAGGTTGAAGCACCCTATTTTTTCATCGAGGCCCAACAAGTTTTAAACCAGGTAATTCTAGTTATCCTTGTTTATGTCAACTTTTGTATTTAGACTTTTCTCCCTTTCTATAACTCATTTGTTTATGTTTGTAGGCTTAGGGGCTTCATCATGAGGCTTTCCTCTAATCCCGAGGGGATCTAACCCGGTACAAGGCTGAGATCCGAGGGCTCACTAAGGAAAATGATGCATTCAAGATTCTTAGTGAGAAAAGAGATGGGGAAGCTAAATGCCTTCGTGTTGAGCTACAACTAGCTAAGAAAGAATGCATCGAACTGGCCAAGCAAGTAAGAAGAATCCTTGAGGTTAGTGATGGTGATTTGGGCATGGTGGCTAATGATATGAACCCATAGGTCCAAAAAATGCTCGATCTGATCGAGCAACTTCGTGAGGAAGCAGACACAGTTAAGATTGAGGCCGAGGAAATAAATAAGAATATGGATCGCCTTGCCTCAGAAAGGGAGACCGCCCGAGCCCAACTGGCCTCGACTGAAATCCAACTATGAAGCATGAAAAGGAAAGCCTTGGTGCAAGCCAAGAAAATCGAGGAGCTCAAATCTCAGTTGGGTTCGGCAATTTTCGATTTGGAAAA
Source organism: Nicotiana undulata (assembly GCA_005239495.1). Classification (NCBI taxonomy): domain Eukaryota; kingdom Viridiplantae; phylum Streptophyta; class Magnoliopsida; order Solanales; family Solanaceae; genus Nicotiana; species Nicotiana undulata. The sequence continues at coordinate 29,142 of ML278547.1, forward strand.
GCTGGTCATAGAGCTCGAAGCGGCCAAATCGGAGGTCGAAGCAACCAAGGTCAATGATGGTGCAGTGGTGGCTATTTACCGAGCTGATGGCGAAGATGCTCAGGTTTGAGTAAATGAGGTCTCCGAGCACGCAAAATGCTAGTCTCGAATGGATACTCTTTAGGAGATCCATGCTCGAGGCTTCGAACCTACAAACGAGATCGAGAGTGCTAAGGAGCTCGAAGTTGAATCTAGGGGTAAGCATACCCTGATGACGACGATTCTGTTAGCTAAGTGGATCCGAAAGTTGAGAAGGACTCTAGGGTGAAGATGTTGCTTCCAGAAATGACTAGGCCTTTTACGATTTCATTTTTTTCGTATTTCTACTGGGGCCATTTTTGTTTTTGTGAAGAACTTCCAGCACGTCGTGTTTCCTTTTTAACTGATTTCTAATGTATATATGAAACTTTTATTCCTTTTTCTAAGGTCAAAGCGTCTTATAAAATAACTAAGTTGTATTCTAAGGTCCGAGATAAGATGATTTGTTCGAAATAGAATCAAAGTAGATTTAGGCTTTATGATCGAATGAGGGCCTGCTCGAACTTGAAATAAGGTATCCCTCAAGCTTTCCAGTTGAGCGAGAACGATATCTCAAACTCGAAGTATAAGTAGCCCTTAGGACTTTGTATTTTTGTATTTGGTCGATTTGCCCTTTTTAAAAATATCATTTATGTATATATAAGGCGTTCTACCCTTTTTGGCTCTCAAAATGTTTTTCCTTTGCTTTATCGTTCTTATTTACAAAGGTTCAAATGCCTTAGTATGAAATAATAAGGTTGCGTTTGAGGGTTCAAACAAAACCCTGCCTTTATTGCCTTTCTGGTTATGGCATTATTGATGTTCGAAGTTATCGAAGTTTTGCCCCAAAAATATCTTAAGTTTTAAGATTTTTCTGAGGGAAGCCTTTAGAACCGGATGTGAAAGAATTTTTTTTCTTTTTCGAAGGCCTAATTTTGTTATGGATTTCGGACATCTCCGTATTATGTTAAACTGACCGTAGCCTTTTAGTTTGGGTGTAGCCCAGTGAGCTTGCTTCTCCGAGTTATCCAGGTTTTCCTAATATAACAGTCCCCTAGTGAGTATGATTGTGACCTTGAAAATTCGAAGGTTACCTAAATGGTCTGACGCCCTCGATATTCAATAGTTTGATCTTTTCGAATTTATTTTTCGGATTGCAGTCCTCGAGTGTGTGGGTGATTATCTGAACTCTGGTTATGATCAACCCTTCAGCACGTTTTCAAAATATATCGAAAGTACGTACTTACAAATTTCACCTATCGAGACCTTGCTATTATGAAGGAATTTCATTGCAACAAAGTTAGATTTCAAGGGCAATGCCCCCCCCCCCCAGTATTCGAGGTTGATTGCAAAGGAGCCTCAGATAATGTTGAATTTTTCTTCGATGTCGATTCATAATCGGTCTTGATTCTAAGTTAGCACGATTCATTATTTCCTCGTTAAAAACATTTCCGAAAAAGCAAATCGTGACAAAAACGTTTCAAAGGAAAAAAAGTGCAATACATACTTTCAGACCTAAAGGCTTTGTGCCTTTCCTCGTCGATATCCTGCAAGTGTTAGTCAAAAAATAGAAAGATTTGAATTGGGGTCGTACCTCAGCAGTAATATTGTTTGATATGAGTTACGTTCCAATTGTTCGGTAGTTGTTTTACCTCAATCGTTCCGAGGTTATAGGACCTTTTTCCTGTGAATTCGAGAAACTAGTACGACCCTTCCAAATTCTGACCCAATTTCCCTTCATTTGGATTTCGGGTGTTAAACGTGACCTTCCTCAACACCAAGTCCCCGAAACTGAAATATCGAAGGTTGGCCCTTCGATTGTAATACCTTTCGATCCGTTGTTTCTGGGCACCCAATCGACCAAAGGCAGCTTCACGTCGTTCATCTAATAGCTTCGAGCTTGCATTCATGTCCTCGTCATTCGATTCCTTTGTCTGACATCAGAATCTAATGCTCGATTCCCTCACTTCAACCGGTATTAAAGCTTCGGAGCCATAAACCAAAGAGAATGAGATGGCCCCAGTATTGGATTTTGAAGTTGTGCGATAGGCCCAAAAGACTACAGGTAGGAATTCTCTACATTTTTCCTTTCGCGTCGGTCAACCTTTTCTTGATGTTTTGGATTATTGTATTGTTGGTCGATTCATCTTGTCAATTCCCACTAGGGTGATAAGATCTTTTATATCTTGTGGTCTTTGAGAAATTTGGTCACTTTGCTGCCAACAAATCGTTTTCCGTTGTCACATGCAATTTCAGATGGTATTCTGAATCGACATATGATGTGGTCCCAAATGAAGTTGATGAATTCCTTCTCCCTAACCTTCTGGTATGCATGCGCTTCAACCCATTTGGAGAAATAGCCGTCCATTTACAAAACAAATAGGGCATTACCTGGAACCGATGGAAGAGGGTCGACGATGTCCATCCCCCACTTCATGAATGGCCATGGAGATAAATCCGAGTGTAGTAGCTCCCCAAGTTGATGAATCATCAGTGCATGTATTTGACATTTATCATATTTTTGCACAAACTCTTTCACATCTTTTTTCAAACCGATCTAGTAATAGCCGGCTCTGATTTAATTCTTAACTAGTGATTCGATGCCTGAACGGTTCCTACATGTGCTTTCATGGATTTCCCTCAGAACATATTCAGTATCTTTCGGTCCTAGACTTATGCCTATCGGACCATCAAAAATCTTCTAAATAACATATTGTCTTCGGAAAAGGTGAACCTTACTGCCTATGTGCGCAGAGCTCTTGATTCTTTTGGATTTGATGGGAGCTTCCCATTCTTTAAATACCCTATGTATTTGTTTCTCCAATCCTAGGTCAAACTTGTGGAGTTTATCTTGGCATGACCTTCTTCGACCACCAATCTCATGAGTTGTACGACAACCCCCGAATTGAGTTCGTTGTCTTCAAATGTCGACCCTAAGTTTGCGAGTGACTTGTCCTCTTTTTGTGATCTCGAGGTAACTGTTGCAAAGTCCACTCCTTGAATCGGTGTAGAGTTACTTGTAGCTTATCCAAGTATCTCTGCATTCTATCTTCTCGGACTTCAAAGATCTCGTTAACGTTGTTCACAACGAGGAGGGAGTCACATTTGGCTTCGATCACCTCCGCTCCCAGGCCTTGGGCAAGTTCTAGCCCTGCAATCATGTCCTCATATTCGGCCTCATTGTTAGTCAATTTAGTAGTTCTGATAGATTTTCTAACCACATTACCCGTGGGTGGTTTTAGCACGATGCCGAACCCAGAATCATTTACGTCTGAAGTAGTGTCCGAAAAAGGGTCCAGATTCATGAGGATGTACCTGATTTTACTAATAGTTCTCTTTCAATCTCATTAATGAGGATCGGCGTTCAGGGTAAATATTTTATATCGTACCCGCTGATTTTTATGGCCCATTTGGCATACCGGTCTGAAAGTTCGGGCTTATGCAAAATATTTTAGTAGTAGAAATGTTGTTAAACGCATGTGGGATGGCATTGAAAATACAGTTTTAGTTTCCTAGAGGAGCTTATTAAACCAATCGCCTATTTTTCTATATGTTGATACCCGGCTTCGGCCTCACCTAATTTCCGGCTAAAACAATAGATAGGGAATTGTGTACCTTGTTCTTCTCAGACTATAACTCCACTTACTGCTATTTCCAAGATTGCTATATACAAGGAAAGTTTCTTATCCGCTTTTGGTGTGTGAAGCAGTGGCGGGCTCGATAGGTGCCTCTTTAGTTCCTGCAAGGCCTATTGGTATTTCGGAGTCCACGCGAAATTATTCTTCTACTTCATTAACGAGAAGAATCAATGACTCTTATTTGAGGATCTCGAGATAAATCGCCCCAGGGCAGCTATGCGCCTCGTTAGCCTCTACACGGCCTCTATGTTGTCTACATGTGATGTCATCGATAGCTTTTATTTTATGGAAGTTGATCTCGATTCCTTGATTGGATACAATAAAGCCGAGAAACTTGTCAAGAGCCAACCCCGAATGCATATTATTCTAAGTTGAGCTTCATGTTATACCTTTTCAGTATACCGAATGTTTCCAGCAAATTCTTGAAATGGTCATCTGCTCACATGGGCTTAACCAATAGGTCATAAATATAAACTTCTATTGATTTTCCTATTTGTTCTTCGAACATCTGGCTTACTAGGCGTTGATAAGATGAAACAACATTTTTTAGTCTGAATGGCATTACATTATAATAGTAGGTGCCACACTTAGTGATAAGCGATGTCTTTTCCTGATCCTCCGGGTTCATCTGTATTTGTTCGATGTTAGGCAAAGGAAAAGAATCCTTGGGCCACGCTTTATTTAGGTTCTTGTAATCTACACACATTCTAAGTTTATTTCCCTTTTTAGGGACTACTACCATGTTCACTAACAATATGGGATACTTTACTTCCCGAATGGATCATATTTTATGAAGTTTGGTTACCTCGTCCTTGACGAAGGCATGCTTGGCCTCGGACTGGGGTCTTCTTTTTCGCTTCACCAGGCAGAATTTCGGATCCAAGCTTAGTCTACGGGTGGTGATTTCAGGTAGGATCCCTATCATATCGAGATGGGACCAATCAAAGCAATTCATGCTAGGAATTAAATAAGTTTTCTGTTAAGCTAGGTTTTGTGACCCTTTTCTAGCTCTTCGACCGTCGACTTGGTGGCGTCAGAATCATCGGGGACTATGAAGGACCAGGGTACCCCGTAGTCGTTATCCTCTTCAATCCCCTGTTTCTTTGAATGGGTCGAGGCCGTTGTCTGTGGTTGCTATTTGACCTCATGTTTTCCCTTAGAGGTTAATCCTTTTGTTGATGAGAGTGACGATATTGGTACCACTTCGTCGACCGCAAACATTTCTTTGGCAATGGGCTGCTCCCTGTAGACTATTTTGACTCCCTCTGGTGATGGGAACTTCATAACCTGGTGAAGGGTCGTGGATAGTGCCCTCATGTTATGCATCCATTGCCTTCCGAATAGGGCATTATACCCGATGTCACCCTCGATCGCATGAAATTTTGTTTCTTGGATGGTCTCGACCACATGCACTGGCGAGTTTATTTCACCTTTGGTGGTCTTTTCATGCCATGTTGAAGCCTTTAAGTACTCGGGCCGCGAGCACAACTTGATCTAGTAGGCCGAGCTATCCTACAACTATCGATCGAATAATGTTGGCCAAGCTTCCTGGATTAATCAAAACAAGTTTAACTTGAGTTTCATTCATAAAAATTGATATTACCAGTGCGTCGTTGTGGGGTTGTAAGATCTCCTCTGCATTGTCATCATTAAAAGACAAGGTCCTTTTTGGTACATAATCCTGAGTTCGCTTTTCCCTTGTGATCGACACCTTAGTGCGCTTAAATATGGGTCCTTGAGGAATATCGACCCCTCTATCGATCATGTGGATTACGTGTTTTGGCTTCTCTAGCTCGTGTTTTCTCTTTGAATTTCTGTACTTTAAATGGTTCTTATCCCGATTACCTAAGAATTCTCATGCATGCCCCTCGTTGAACAACCGGGCTACCTCCTCCCTCAATTGTTTGCAATCTTCTTTTCTTTTGCCATGGGTTTCATGATACTTGCACATTTGATTAGGATTTCTCTAGGCCGGATCAGTTTGCAAAGGTCTTTGCCACCTAGTGTCTTTGATGCGCCCGATAGCTAACATGATAGCTGCCGCATCAACGTTAAAGTTTTATTCTAATAGCCGCGGTACTTATTTGGGCTCGACATTCATGTCGACACCACTCTTATTCATGAGCCACCGAGAGCTCTGACCTCGATTATTCCTTCTATCACCTCGAACGGGGTTGCATCCAGGCATGCTGTTTCTTCGATCTCCATTGTATGGCTGGTAACAATCTATGTAGTTTCTGATCAATAACCATTTAACTCTGTCGATGGGCCTGATAGGATAAACGGACCCAGAAGGAGATCCCAACTGGTCGCCTTCGACCCTAATATTTGACTAATACCGATTATGCACATCGACCCAGGTGACAACTGGATATTTGATTAAGTTCTACTTTAACTATTGTGAGGCCACTATTCTTCGTACATTTAATCCTTGAGTGAAGTCCTGAACGACCCAATCATCGGCAACCAGTGGTATAACCATGCGTTTCATCTGGATCCGAGACACAAACTCTCAAAGCAATTCATTTTCTTTCTTATTTACTTTGAAGAGTTCTGATTTCCTAGTCTCAACCGTTATGGCTCTAACGTGTGCTTTAACAAAAGAATCTGCGAGCATGAAAAAAGAATCAATGGAGTTGGGTGGCAAATAATGGTATCATATTATCGCTCCCATTGATAAGGTCTCCTCGAATTTCTTCTACAATAAAGACTCGATCTTATTTTCCTCCAGATTATTCCCCTTAATTTTGCATGTGTAAGAAGTGACATGCTCGTTGGGATCGATAGTTCCATTGTACTTGGTAATTTACGGCATGCAGAACTTCTTTGGAATGGGTTAAGGAGTCGCGCTCGGGGGTAAGGGATTTTACACAAATTTCGTTGAATCTAAACCCTTCAAAATCGATGGTGCCCCCCCCCCCCCCCCCCCCCCCCCCCCCCCCCCCCCCAAACAAAANCCGGTGGGCCCCCCCCCCCCCCCCCGAATTTGATCAACTATAGAGTTATATGTTTGTACCTTCTTGTCATTTGCTTCAAACTTCTTCCCTCCTAATTCAACCCATTTTTTAACCTCCTCGAGCATCCTTATGATTACAGGATCGGTCCCTGATTCATTATCGCTTGATCTACCTAGAACCGATTCAGACATATAAACCACTTCCTGCGATGGCTCAGGCTCAACTATGCTTGGTGCATGGTTCTGATTTTGAATTTGTGTTATTGCAGCTTGTTAAGCCAGCAACATTTTGAATATCACTCGAAGGATGATCCCGCCTTCTTCGTCACCCTTTGCATTCTGGCCGGGTGATCGAACGTCTCTGTCGAAGCTATTCTCGGGGTCGACAGCCAGATTTGCATTAATGGCAATATCGGAATTGAATTTGATAGGGTCTGCAGCCAGAACTCTAAAGAAGTCAACTGGGGAACTTCGTTCCCTGGGGCAACTATGTTCTCATTTTTGCTGTGAAAACCATGGCCATTGTCGATGTGTGTTGATGCTACTTGAGAGTTCGACATGATGATCCTGGAATCAAAGACACTCACAAGAACAAGAATAAAATAGTATGTGTTATGAAAATTAGCACCAGGCAATCACTAATATCCTTAGCTCCAGGGTGGGCGCCAAACTGATTACCCGAAAAATGAATAACAATTAACTTTATAAGTGGTTTTAAGGATATGTGATTTCAGTTGTCACATAATCAGAAAATGCATAAATTGGTATTAGAAATTGAGTGTAAATAAAACTAAAGCAAACCAACTGTAACGTGCAGCTTTGGCCCACAAGCTAGGTCGCCTTCGAACCAAGCTGGTTTTAAGGATATGTGATTTCTATGTTAAAAAATGCTTAGAACTCCCATTTATATAGTATAGGAGTTCTACTTATGGCATAATTCTAAATACGTTAAGAAATCTCATGATTGGCTAATTAACTTGTTTTGAGTTGATACGTATCGTGATTTTCGTCGTGATCCCCGCCCGATTGCGGATATTCTGGATTTCCGTTATTTGACTCAATAGGGTTCCCTCGATCTCGCTCGATCTCAATCACGCTCGGCCCCAATCTCGTTTGATCTTGATCTCGATTGGTCCTTGAGTCACGAGCTTGGAAATCTAACTTCGTGTCATGATTTGATACGACCTGGGGTGGAACCTTGGCATGTCCCCCCCCTCCCCCAACTGGTCTCGATTAATCATACAAAAATGGCAAGCCCGATTCCGACCATTATTGTATGCTATGAACATTGTTGCTATTATTATTTGTGTCAATATGAAGTGTTTCTCTCAGGTTCTTGTGGCGTCTAATGGCTTGTCTGGTGGATTTATAGTTGGTGGGATGTGATAGTTGCTTATGTAGAAAGATGCTACGGAATCCTTTTGTCCATATTTCATGAGATTTATGGGATATTGTGAACCTTTGACTAACACTCAGTAGGATGAGCCTCCAGATTTCTTATACAACACACTATGTGTAAGTCAAATGATTGTGTATACCATAATAAATTGTACATGGAGAAAATGAAGCAAAGTTATTGAGAAAACTGTTTTTGTGGCAGTGGCTATATGCCTTGCATTTTTCTTTGGATTTTGTAATGGGTTTTTAATAGTAAGGGAAGGGGGTGTCTGGAAGAAGGAAACTGGTGGTTGTAGGTGTGGTAGGTTGAAATATATGGTCTGGGTGACTATTGGGCATGAGAGGATCAGAGTACACCACTTATTATAACATACGATTGTTTGAATTGTGCTTAAAGAGCATGCACAAAAGAACAAACATGTTAGTGAAACACAGGACTGAGTGTCCATTTCAATAAAAAAGAACTGGATTTTGTTCTTTCATTCGGATATATGGGGACTATAGAGACACTGTGCTAAGAATTCTTTTTTAGTCATAACCATGAGAAGAAATAGAAGTAAGGTGAGGTGGTGGTATAACTCATTTTTTTAGGCAAATCCACTAGGCGAGGTGCCTAGGGCTAGTTTATATATATATAATAAATAAAAAACAAAGTACCACGTTGTCTTATCATGAGTAAGACTATAAGATATGTCTACTACATAGAGACTATAATCAATTTTGGGTTTGTGAGGCCCAAAATTGATATTATTATCTGATCAAATAAAAATATAAAGACACATAAAGTCTACAAAAGCTGGCCAATTATAAAAGTATCTATGTCCATGCATCTGCTTCCTCCTTACATACAAGCATTCCCTTCATCTCAGTAGTGTTTGTATCATGTAGTCACACGTGAATTCTCTTAGCCTTTATCTCCAGTTGTGATGACCCAAGAGGTCATTTTATAAATATAGACTCCGTCCCATGCTTAATTTTCATAAAAGGATTAATTCTAAATACCTTGATTTGGGTGCGCGGTCTGTGCACGAAACCAGAAAGCTTTTATGTTAAAATATGAAAAATAGTGAATTCTAGAGCTAAAACTTGATTATAGTTGACTTTGGTCAATATTTTGAGTAAACGGACCCGGATCTGTCTTCCGACGATCCCGGGAGGTCCGCAGTAAAATATGGGACGCCCGAAAATGAATTCCGAGGTCCCAAGCCTTAGAAAATAATTTTTGAAGAAAATTCTTCTGCTGGTAAATTCAAGAAATAATGAAATATAAAATTATGTGAAATATAGGATATATGGCCCGTATTGTGGTTCCGAAGCCCGGAACATGTTTGTTATGTTATATAAGTCCTATTTATGAAGTTTCAAGAGAACCATAGCTGATTTGATACAATTCGGACATCCGGTTGAATAGTTGGGAAATTGAGTGTTCTTGAGAAAATCTTGAATTTTGAGGCCAAATATGTAGATTTTGATGTTAATTTGATGATTTGATTTCACAAACAAGTCCGTATGATGTTTTTAGATGTGTGTGCATGTTTGGTTTGGAGCCACGAGGGCTCGGGTGAGTTTCGGGTAGGCTACGGAGTGTCTAGACTTAAAAAAAATTTCAACAGCTGAAATATCTGGTGTACAGGCCTCTGATCTCGCAAATGCGAGGTCAGGGTTCGCAAATTCGAAGGCAACGTTGAGCCTCTGATCTCGCAAATGCGAGGTCCCGGGGTCGCAAATGCGAAGGATCTAGTTCGCAAATGTGAGGTCGTGGTTCGCATTTGCGATATATGCCGGAAAGCCCAGGGTTCGCAAATGCGAGACCCGCAACTTGTTATATCAGCTTTTTGACGGGATTTTACCTTGTTTTCAAATTTTCCAAAACCCTAAACCTCCATATGCGATTTTCCCAAGGTCCAAACTTCTTCAAATCAATTGTAAGTGACCTCTAACTAATTTCATTCAATTCCTAACAACATTTAACAATGATTTCAACCAACAATCTAGAGTTTCCATGGTAAAAAAATTGAGTTTTGGGTAGAACTTAGGAATTTCAATTTTTGGGGAATTGGACCTCGAATAGAGGTCGGATTCAAATAATAATTGTATATTCATGCTCGGGGGAGATTGGGTAAACGAGTTTTTGTCCGAACCTTGAGTTTAGACAAAGTGGGTCTGGGGAGAATTTTCGAACCTTAACATGAAACCTTAGTGAAGCCATTGTTCTTCAATAAAGATGATTCCTTTAGGCTATGATTTATAACATTGGACAAATTGTAATTAGATTCGAGCAGATTAGAAACAATTGTTAAAGGGAAGGCAGTGCTAGAGCAATGAATTACTTTCGAGACCGAGGTAAGTGTTTGGTCTAACTTTGGCTTGTGGGAATATGAGTCCCCATTTGTTTGCAATGTGAAATGCATGGGTGTAGTGTATATGTGAGGTGCCGAGTATATATGCATCACCAAATTTTCCTGTTAAGCATGATCCTTTCCTCGTTCCCATCTTAACTGATTACGGCCTTGATTGTTCTATGACTATTTAATGGTGTTACCGTGTTGTTAAATATTGTGGTGGTTATTTTGTGAAGAGTATTGGTTGTTATTGGGTCCTTTGTGGGACAAACGATTGAGTAGTTTTGTGTTGTTTTACAAAGTTTATATATATATATATATACGTATGCACATTAATGTTCCTGTGATATATTATTGAAAGAGAAATATTGTGAAAGGCTTGGCCTTTATTGTGAAAGCTTTATACTTTAATATAAGGTTGTGATGTGATGTGGAAACCGAAATGTTGTGAAAGGCTTGGCCTTTATTGTAAAAGCTTTATACTTTAATATAAGGTTGTGATGTGTTGTGGAAACCGAAATGTTGGGAAAGGCTTGGCCTTGATTGTGAAATCTTCATAAATTAATATAAGGTAATGATATGCCTGGTGGGAGCGGGTTGCACGCCGCAACAAAGGTGTAATAAGGGTGGACAGGTGGGATCGGGTTGTACAACGCAGCATGAGCGATAAGGGTGATATATATAGGGTGGAGTAATAAGGGAGGACAAGTGGGAGAGGGTTGCACGCCGCAACAAAGGTGTGATAAGGGAGGACACTTATAATTTATTTGATTTTAAAAAATAAAAAAGGGGTTTCACTGAAGTTCAAATGATGTTCTACTGGTTTTCTTAAAAAAATTAAGAATTTGAGACTTACAAATTTTGGAAAAGTGAAAACGTTATTTTACTATTTTCATGATTTTGGCAATATTTTCATTCAAAGTTTAAAGTTTTGAAACTTGGAAATTTCGGAGAATTTGGTTATAGCTGAGGCCGAAAGAGGCGATTATGTAATTTAATTATTATTGCAGTACGTAAATTTACATGTTTAGAATTCCTTCTTGCTTTACCTATTATTGTTACAGGTTTATTGTTCTTGTTTGTTAGATTCGTGTTTCTTTCTCTATGCTCGTGGATTTGTGACACCAGACCCTGGGGTGGTTTTAAGACATTTATATAACTAGATCGTGACTCATTTTATTTAATCGTTTGTTTGTTTATGCTTAAAATGTAACATTGAAAAGCCAGCGGTGTAAGCTTTAATTTGTTATTGTGTATTATGTTAAAACGGAAATTTAAGGAAAGTAGGTGATCGAATTCTAACATTGGCTTGCCTAGCAAGTGTGGTGTTAGGCGCCATCACAATCTCTAAGGTTGGGGAGTTTGGGTCGTGACAAGTTGGTATCAGAGCACTAGGTTGCTTAGGTCTCACAATTCACGAACAAACATGGTAGAGTCTGAAGGATCGGTACGGAGACGTCTGTACTTATCTCTAAGAGGCTATGAAGTTATGAACAATTTCGCTTCTATTCTATTCTATCGTGCAAATTTATTCTACCATTGATGGTTGAACTAGTCTATTCTTGTCCTCTCACAAATCTTGACAACACGCAAAGCGTCTACAACCAGACAAGAGATGAAGCCCCAATGACAGCTACGATTAGGGGAAGAGACAGAAGCAGAGCTCATACTAAAGCTTGAACATCAACACCTATTGTACAGTCTCATATGGATCTTGACGCGGAGGTTCTAGCTCAGTCAGTACATGTTGGACTAGTCCATATCCCAGAAGGATTTATAGCTACTTCAATATTGCATAACAAGGGAATAGTTGAAAGCAACATGGTTGATTTATAGGAGTTGTGAGGTTTAATATTGTGGATTATCAGTCAATGTGACCAATGACTTCGTGCCAAGTGGGGAAGTCCACTGCCAAGGAATAGATTGTGGGGTCATGTGTTATATCGATTTTGGCTTGGAATGTATAAGTCCTAAGATTTTTCAAGAGATAAAGATGGGACTTGAGATATGTCTTCCTCCTTAATAACCCTATACTTCAATACCAAAGGATTTATATAACCAACTTTAAATCTATAGAAGGTTTACTCAGCGTGGAAGTCACGGCTGCAGATTTTGGGGTGCTCCAGAGGGAGTACAATGATTAACAAGCTTCTAGATTACATGTTTCGTGCCAAGGTTTATCTGTATAGAGATCTACCTTTGGGGTCATGGTGCATCAATAAGGATAAGAGTTACCCCGAGGAATAACGAAGGGTACATGAATAATGGGGTAGCTCAGCGGTGTTGAGTCAACATGGTAAAGGAGAAATTGGTCGCCGGTGGTTGAGGCAAGCCTACGAAGGGGACGATCAGCCAATGCAACATCAACAATTTGACTCAGTTCTCATAATTCTTTTGAAAGAGTTTGTTTCTCGAACCTTCCATTTTTGTGTGGCTCTTAGGGTTTCAACGATTGTGTCAGGTCACCATGCCAAAGTTAGAACATGCCATCAGGTTTGATAAGTTAGCCAGTTAGACTCCTATTTCGGTTAATATAGCCAGAGAGCGAGTCCACAGTCCACAGACTCAATAAAGGACTCAAATATGATTGTAAAATATTTGTACGACTCAGGGCAGGTTGATACTTTATTTGGGCTAGTGGTAGAAATTGTCCAAGGCTTGGGTGAGTCTTATTTCATTAGAGCACTTAGGCTACGTGCCCCATTGAAGTACAACTCAACTTACATGACCAACTAGGGAAAAAGGGGTCGTAATTTTGAAGAAGGAAGTCAGATTCCTAGAGGTGGAGACCCAGCCTGTCGATATAACTTCTACGGTATGTCTAAGGTCGTTATATCAAATGGTGTCATCACAAGAACAATATCTAATCACTATAAAGTAATGATTCCCTTAACTTAATTCGGTTATGCGTATCTAATAAATTTCTTCTAATATTTTCCACTCTCGGATGAGCTTCGTAACACAAAAATCTACTTATGGTAATACTTGTATCGGGAAATTCTATGGAGATAAATGTGTCTATCATTACATGTTGTAATTTTGTTTAATGGAAAATATTTAAAGGAAGAAAGGGAAGGTTTCGAGTGGCACGATATGCATATTACTTGTGATTTAGAATTGAGGACGAGATCCTCACGTTTTAATATGATTTGGTATATTTAAACCGGGCTACGAGCTGCGGTGGAAGTTATGTAAGGATGAGATCCTTGTGATGGAAATTCTTATGTTTAAATTCTCCCTTGTGAATTAAAATATTACTATAGTACTGGTAGGGAGTCATGCCTGTTAGGCTGATCCAACAATTTATGTATAAAAATAATGATAATAATCTTAATAAATGAATAAATAATAATAAAAGTAATACTAATAATAATTAAATAAATAGATAAAGAAATAAACTAACTAATTAACTGTGCGTAATTTGCGAATCCCTGTTATAATTATTGATCTTTGACCTACGCGGTATGTGCCCGCCCATGTAGCGTCAAATGAGACACGTTAATTCGGGTATATAATTGTGAGGTCTTCAAGCATTGTATCTCGTCATCGGTATTGTGAAGGTTTGAAATGAGATTTTCTTTGTTGACGGAAGCTATTTGATAATTCTGTAATTGGCTATGAGCAACTATGAAGAAAATAGAGGCAGTCAAGAACTTTCCTAGACCCACTACAACTACGGAGATTAGGAGTTTCTTGAGTTTACTGGGTTACTACTGTCATTTTGTGGAAGGGTTCTCATCCATAGAAGCCCCAATGACTAATTGACACAGAAAGGTTCCCCATCTAAGTGGTCATAGGAGTGTGAGGCGAGCTTTCAGATGCTCAAGGCAGCCTTCACTTCAGCACCGGTGTTGGTGTTACCATCAGACTCAGGTTTTTTCACGGTGTATTATGACGCTTCTTGAGTTGTACTTGGAGCAGTATTGATGCAGGATGGCAGAGTGATTGCATATGCGTCTCGTCAGTTGAAAGGCCATGAGAAAAATTACCATGTTCATGACTTAGAATTGGCGGCCATTGTTCATGCATTGAAAATTTGGAGGCACTATCTTTATGGCGTGCCGTGTGAGGTTTTCATTGATCATCGCAGTCTCCAATACTTATACAGGCAGAAAGATCTAAATATGAGGTAGTGGAGATTGTTAGAGTTACTGAAGGTTTATGATGTCACCATATTATATCACCTAGGGAAGGCCAATGTGGTGGCCAATGCATTGAGCAGGAAGAGAGTGAGTATTGGCAGCCTTGCGTATATTCTAGTTGGTGAGAGGCCGTTAGCTTCAGACATTCAGACGTTGGCTAATCAGTTCGTGAGGTTGGATATTTCTCCCATCAATGTTCTATCTCGTACAGTCGCTCGGTCTTCTCTAATTTAGCGTATCCAGGAGCGGCAGGATGATGACCCACATTTGGCGGTCCTTACTGATACAGTTCGACACGGTGATGCCAAGCAAGTTACAGTTGGAGATGACGGTGTTTTTAGGATGCAGGGCATTTATGTGTGCATAATGTTAATGGCCTTCGTGAGTTGATCCTTGAGGAGGCTCACAGTTCTAAGTATTCTATTCACCTGGTGCAGCCAAAATGTACCAAGACTTGAGGCAACATTATTGGTGGAGAAGGATGAAAAAAGACATTGTTGCGTATGTGGCTTGCTGCTTAAATTGTCAGCAGTTAAAGTATAAGCATCATAGACCCGGTGGTTTGCTTCAGCAGATAGAGATTCCTGAGTGGAAGTAGGAGCGTATCACTATGGACTTCATTGTTGGACTCTCATGGGCTCAGAGGAAATTTGACGCAGTTTGGGTTATTGTGGATAGGCTGACTAAATCAACACATTTCATTCTTGTAGCCAGTACTTATACTTCGGAGTAGTTGGTTGTGTTATATATTCGGGAGATTGTTCGCATTCATGGTGTGACCGTGTCTATCATTTCTGATAGGGGTACGCAGTTTACTTCGCACTTTTGGAGGTCAGTTCAGCGTGAGTTGGGTACCCGAGTAGAGTTGAGTACAACCTTTCGCCCTTAGACTAACGGGTAGTCCGAGTGTACCATTCAGATATTGGAGGATATGCTCCGCGCTAGTGTTATTGAATTTGGAGGATCGTGGGATCAGTTCTTGTCGTTAGCGGAGTTTGCTTATAATAATAGCTACCAAGAGAGCATTCAGATGGCTCCTTATGAGGCGTTGTATGGTAGACGGTGCGGGTCGTCGGTTCGATGGTTCGAGCCAGGGGAGGATAGGTTTCTAGGTACAGACTTAGTTCAGAAGGCCTGGGCCAAGGTATAGGTTATTCAGGAGAGACTTCGTACAACTCAATCTAGGCAAAAGAGTTATACCGATCGTAAGGTTCGTGATGTGGCATTTATGGTGGGTGAGAGAGTATTACTTCGTGTGTCGCCCAAGAAGAGTGTTATGAGATTCGGAAGGAAGGGTAAATTGAGCCCTAGGTACATCGGGTCGTTTGAAATTCTTGATAGAGTGTGGGAGATAGCTTATAGGCTTGCATTGCCTCTAGGGTTATCCTACGTTCATCCGGTATTCCACGTGTCTACGCTCCGGAAATATGATGGTGACCCGTCCCACATATTTGATTTCAGCTCCGTCCAATTGGAAAAAGACTTGACTTATGAGGAGGAGCCGGTAGCCATTTTAGACCGACAGGTTCGATAGTTAAGGTCTAACAGCTATCCCTTAGTTCGTGTGCAGTGGGAAGGGCATCCCGTTGAGGCAGCTACTTAGGAGTCCGAGTCGGACATGCAGAGTAGATATCCACATTTGTTCGAGACTTCAGGTAACTTTCTATGTCTGTTCGAGGACAGACGTGTGTTTTAGAGGTGGAGATCGTGTTGACCCAAGAGGTCATTTTATAAATATAGACTCTGTCCCATGCTTAATTGTCATAAAAAGATTAATTCTAAATATCTTGATTTTCGTGCGCGGTACGGGCGCGAAACCGGAAAGCATTTATGTTAAAATATGAGAAATAGTGAATTCTAGAGCTAAAACTTGATTATAGTTGACTTTGGTCAACATTTTGAATAAACGGACCCGGATCTATGTTACGTTGAGCCCGGGAGGTCCGCAGTAAAATGTGGGACTCGGGCGTATGCCCGAAAATAAATTCCGAGGTCCCAAGCCTTAGAAAACAATTTTTGAAGAAAATTGTTCTGCTGGTTAATTCAAGAAATAATGAAATGAAAAATTATGTGAAATATAGAATATAGGGCCCGTATTGTAGTTGCGAAGCCTAGAACAAGTTTTTAATGTTATATAAGTACTATCTGTGAAGTTTCATGAGAATCAGAGTTGATTTGATACAATCCGGACATCCGGTTGAAAAGTTGGGAAATTGAGTGCTCTTGAGAAAATCTTGAATTTGGAGGCCAAATATGTAGATTTTGATGTTAATATGATGATTTGGATTCACAAATAAGTCTGTATGATGTTTTTATATGTATGTGTGTGTTTTGTTTGGAGCCACGAGGGCTCGGGTGAGTTCCGGGTAGGCTACGGAGTGTCTAGACTTAGAAAAACTTTCAAGAACTGAAACATCTGGTGTACATGCCTCACAGATGCGAGGTCAGGGTTCGCAAATGCGAATCCAATGTTGAGTTTGTGATCTCGCAAATGCGAGGTCCCTGGGTCGCAAATGCGAAGGACCTGGTTCGCAAATTCGAGGTCCTGGTTCGCATTTGCAATATATGCCGGAAAGCCCAGGGTTCGCAAATGCAAACCCCAGCTCGCAAATGCAAGACCACAGCCTGTTATATTAGCTTTTTGACGGGATTCTACCTTCTTTTCAAATTTTCTAAAACCCTAAACCTCCATAGGCGATTTTCCCAAGGTCCAAACTTCTTCAAATTATTGGTAAGTGACCTCTAACTAATTTCTTTCAATTCCTAACAACTTTTCACAATGATTTCAACCAAAAATCTAGAGTTTCCATGGTAAAAATTTTGTGTTTTGGGTAAAACTTAGGAATTTCAATTTTTGGGTAATTGGACCTCGAATAGAGGTCGGATTCCAATACCAATTGTATATTCGTGATCGGGGGTGATTGGGTAAACGGGTTTTTGTCTGAACCTTGAGTTTAGACCAAGTGGGTCCGGGGAGAATTTTCAAAACTGAACATGAAACCTTAGTAAAGCCATTGTTTTTCAATAAAGATGATTCCTTTAGGCTATGATTGATAATATTGTACAAATTGTAATTAGATTCGAGCGGATTAGAGACAATTTCTAAAGGGAAGGCAATGCTAGAGCAGTGAATTGCTTGCGAGATCGAGGTAAGTGTTTGGTCTATCTTTGGCTTGAGGGAATAGGAGTCCCCATTTCTTTCCTATGTGAAATGCATGGGTGTGGTGTATAGGTGAGGTGACGAGTATCTATGCATCACCCAATTTTCTTGTTAAGCATGATCCTTTCCCCGTTCCCAACTTAAATTATTATGGTCTTAATTGTTCTATGACTATTTGATGGTGTTACCGTGTTGTTAAACATTGTGGTGGTTATTTTGTGAAGAGTATTGGTTGTTGTTGGGTCCCTTGTGGGACAATCGATTGAGTAGTTTGGTGTTGTTTTACAAAGTATATATATATATATATACGTATTCACATTGATGTTCCTGTGATATATTATTGAAAGAGAAATGTTGTTAAAGGCTTGGCCTTAATTGTGAAAGCTTTATACTTTAATATAGGGCTGTGATTTGTTGTGGAAACCAAAATATTGTGAAAGGCTTGACCTTTATTGTGAAAGCTTTATAATTTAATATAAGGTTGTGATGTGTTGTAGAAAGCGAAACGTTAGGAAAGGCTTGGCCTTGATTGTGAAAGCTTCATAAATTAATATAAGGTAATGATATGTCTGGTGGGAGCCGGTTGCACACCGCAACAAAGGTGCAATAAGGGTGGACAGGTGGGATCGGGTTGCACGCCGCAACAGGAGCGATAAGGGTGATATATATAGGGCGGAGTAATAAGGGAGGACAGGTGGGAGCGGGTTGCACGCCGCAACAAAGGTGTGATAAGGGAGGATACTTATAATTTATTGGATTTTTCAAAAAAAAAAAAAAGGTTTTACTGTAGTTCAAATGATGTTTTACTGGTTTTCTTGCCAAAAATTTTAAGAATTTGAGACTTATAGATTTTGGAAAAGTCAAAACGTTATTTTACTATTTTCATGATTTTTTGCAATATTTTCCTTCAAAGATTAAAGTTTTTAAACTTGGAAATTTCAGAGAATTTGGTTATAGCTGAGACCGAAAAAAGCGGTTATGTTATGTAATTATTGTTGTAGTACGTAAATTTACTTGTTTAGAATTCCTTCTTGCTTTGCCTATTATTGTTACAGGTTTATTGTTCTTGTTTGTTAGATTCGTGTTTCTTTCTCGTTTGTTCTATATATATATGTGTGTGTGTACTGTTACAGGTTAAGTTACACTGCCCCGCCCTAGTCTCGTCACTACTTCGCCGAGGTTAGGCTCGATACTTACTCAATACATGGGGTCGATTGTACTGATACTACACTTTACTCTCTTTTTGCACAGATCTAGGTTCTAGTAGACAGTAGAGGATTTCCAGAGAGGCCATTATTTAGTTGGAGATACGAGGTACATCTTCTGGCGTTCGCAATGTCCGAGAGTCTTCTCCCATTTTACATGTACTCTTTTATTATCTTCAAAACAGTTGCACTACTTTTTTCAGCCATTGTTTGTAGTATTCTTTTAGAAGTTCGTGGATTTGTGACACCAGACCCTGGGGTGGTTTTAAGTCAATTATATAATTAGATCGTGACTCGTTTTATTTAATCGTTAGTTTGTCTATGCTTAAAACGTAACATGGAAAAGTCAGCAGCGTAAGCTTTAATTTGTTATTGTGTATTATGTTCAAATGGAAATTTAAGGAAAGTAGGTGATCGAATTTTAACATTGGCTTGCCTAGCAAGTGTGGTGTTAGGCACCATCACGATCCCTAAGGTTAGGGAGTTTGGGTCGTGACACCAGTACACGACGCCTTGAAACCTTCATTGTTAGCAAGTTAACCCATTGTATCGACACTGTACTAGGCAGTGTATGGTTTGTCTAGGTTGAGCCCTTGTTATCCTTGTCTTTCCTCGCCATTTTTCATGAACTAATGCACCGGTGTAGTGCATTATACCGTTTTTGCTGCAAAACTTTCTCCATCCCTTTATATATCTTCCACAAAGAGTTCCTGATGGATCGTCAAAATACACTACCTCAACTATGGAAATGTAAGGAACAGTATATTTGCCCTTAAAAATGCATTGACATCCCAATTGTTCCTTTGTAATATCTTCTTGATTTGTATCATGTATTGTACCATTTATGAAATACATTAGGATATTACTCCATAATGTTTCCATAAAGCCCTTATTTTCTCACCAAAAGATGAAGCAGAAAATCAGGGCAGTAGCCTTTCTTGTCGTATGTTTCCTTAATGACTAATCTTCCACTTGATAAATAGAGTGGGTTGATTATGATAAGCTCAAACCTTCTGAAGTTGAAGGTATCATTAGAAAATCCATTCCCTAGCCTATTCATTGTCATCCATGATTCCATGCTTTGCCTATTCCTGCTTCTCCTTTATGGAATGAGTACCAAGTACTAATACCACCAATTGAAGGTTATTCAGGAGATAAGGCATGGACACAGTAACGATTTCTGCAAAAAAGAATACGGAGTTAGTGAAAAAAAATATCACCACCCTCTTCTCCCTAGGGATTCGAGGATGATGATCCTGACTGTCGGTCTTATTCTTTTCCTAGACAAATATACCACCATACGGTAGTACATATGCCTACTTATAGTTCTCTATATGTCTGTCATGAATTTCCCATATTTAGTCCATGTCATGTCCAATGCAATCGGGCATTCATCTTCTTTGAAGTTGTGAAACATATACTTGTTCATTCCCAGTATGTGTCGTCCAATATTGCTAGCCCAGCTGATCGTTGAATTAATCACTATTGTTATATTCTTTGTGTTGCTCCATTTTCGGGATGTAATATGACCAACAAGTACTGAATAATGTTTTCTGCCATATACCAAAATTCTGGGCAGTCTTCTGTCAAAAGTACTCATTTGGTCCATCATTTCCATGCTTGTGCATACCCTGATTTCTACTTCAAGGGAATGAGTACAAAGTACTAATACCACCCATTGAGATTGAATATCATGGTAAGGCATTGGCACAATAACTTTTCCTGCAATAAAGAACACATTGTTAGTAGAAAACAAGATCAACATGATCTCACTACTAGAAATCCGTCAAAACCCGACCAAAAAAACCGACCAAAGTTGGTCAATAATGGCCAATTACCGACCAAAACGCGACCATTTACGTGTGGACGGTATTTTGACGGTCGGAAAGAAATACCGACCAAAGTTGGTCGGAAATTACCGACCAACGTTGGTCTGTCAATTAAATTAAAAAAAAATTGCAAAAATAATAAACCGACCAAAGTTGGTCGGTATTTTAATTATGTAATCAAAAGATTCACCATCTGGGAATTGAACCGGGGTCTGTACTATGGCAGGATACTATCCTTATCACTGGACCATTGATGCATTTAGTTTTAAGATTGTCTTTTATTTGATTTATACTCTTTAATTGTATTTTAGCACGAAAATAACCGACCAAAGTTGGTCGCTTTTTTAAAAACTAAAATTACCGACAAAAGTTGGTCAATTTTTTAAAATGACCGGACGAATATACCGACCAATGTTGGTCGGTTTTTTTAATATTAATTTTAATTCAAAAACCGGCCAAAGTTTGTCGGTTTCTTGAAAAATAAATTTTGCGAGACTCAAAAATAGTTTCCCGCATTTTTACGCCAAAGAAAACCGACCAAAGTTGGTCGGTTTCATAAAAAAAAATATATTTTTAAAAACCGACCAACTTTTGTCTGTTTTTTGCCGGTTATTTGGCCGACAAAAATTGTTTGGTTTTTCTTGGTCGATTTTTTCCGAATTTCTAGTAGTGCTCTTTACCCTTAGGATTCGACCATGATAATCCAGAGTGAACAAAGTGTGTACATTTGTGATTCTGTCTTGTTTGCTATTCAAATCCTGTTGGCTCCAGCCTTGTGTTGTTATATTATTTGTGTTGCAACATTTTTGGGATATATTGTGACACAAATATACTTGGTAATGACTTCCCAATACCTACCTTAATCACAATTCTTGATGCCAAAACATGAACTTGCCAGATACCAAAGTTCTGGGCAGTCCCCTTTTGTAGGTGCTCATTTGATTAATCATATCCATTGTTGTGCATACTGTTAGCCACGTGACAAGGTCTCTCAGTAGGTGTGGGTTGTGAATAAGACTTTCATGATGGATTTGGCACACAACCTGAAAAATGGGGCAACATCATGGCGGGTAGATCGGCATGACGAACTATGCGAGGTTGACAAACGCGCTTTCAACGGAGGAAAGACGCATCTCACTTAGATGTGCGGGTTGGAATAAACATGGCAAAGCAAAGCCATGTCAAAGTAGGGAAAAAGAAAGGCAAGACAATGCGGGAAAATAAATAATAATTGATTCGGGCTGATTTGATCAAGTTGGGGGTGACTTGACATAAGCGGGCAGCTCCAGCAATGTTCGTGTGCGGCCAAGACAGTGGGCGGTATGCTATGACCAAGAAATTGGGGCGGTGCAGTGTCAAAGGTTAACACTCGGCGCAATGCCAGCCTTAGGCACGCAGCAGCTGGGAGAAACAGGCACATGCAGTGAACATGCAACAGTTACAAAACGTGTGCAAGGCACATGTGAGGCAGTTGGTGGTTACAACCACATCTAGAACATCGGTGATACTGGGCTAGAAGTGTGGGCACATTTTTGTACTTGTTTTAGAATGTTTTCCCATCAGTTGGGGCTTGTCAACTGATTGCCTAAAATCCTGCTAAGTGTAATTGGGCAGCAACACTATAAATATGTGCATAAGCTGTACCAAATAGGCAGAACTTAGCTAGTGGCATTTGTGTCAAAATCGGGGAAGTCAGATTTTAAGGCGTCTATGGAATTCCAAGCCCGGTTTCGAGGGGCTCGAACCATAGTCTGAGGCTCGACCCCTGTGTATCCCCCTCGAGAGGGTATATCGAAGACTCATCACAACATACCTCAAGGAAGTATGAAAATCGATGACCATCGTTGAAAGGCCGGAAATTCCCAAGGACAAGTTGTTAGAACTAACGAAATCTGCAAGAATAGTACAAGTTCGTACTGAGCCATTTTACAGCTGTACCAATAGCATTTATTTTTCATAATTAGACATGTACTATATTGGTATTCTCCCCTCCTATATAAAGGGGATCCCTATCATTTTGTAACACACATGAATATTCAATGCAATAGAACATTCTCTGTTTTTCTTGCCTAAACGTGCTCAAGAATTACTCTATAGATTTATTGTTCTTCACTTATTGTTCATTAACAACTTCCGAAGACTACCCTCGAGGCTCAACACTGCTGAGCTCGAGGTCCCCAGTCTTGTGACCATACTGGTTTTCTTATCATTTTTCTCTTCCTTACACTTCACATTTCTTACCTAACAACTAGTATTAAAATAAATCTCATATTTTTAGAACAACAAATCAAATATAATTGTTAATACCATTTTCAAGGTAAACAATTTGGTGCCCAACGTGGGGCTAAAAATAATAGTGATTGTTTTAGTGCTGGTTTTCTGAAAACACAAGTTATTTTTCACACTATTTCTTGTCAAAGAATCTTTGATTTCAGGTCAAAAAATGTCTAACGCGGTGAATGTACACGAAAACAATTGTCTTGAGTTTCGTGGAGAGAATGATGCAAATTCCTCAATCGCCGGCATACCACTGCAAAAACCCTAGGGTGGAACCAGCACAAATCCCCGTCGATCTCCTGCTCGAGAGGAAAGATAAAGTAGCCTACAAGTCATTTTTGAGATGTTACGAGCACAACAAGTGGCTATTGCTCAGCTACAGTGCCATCAGAAAACTCCAAGCACAACAGTACTAGAGACGGCCCCTCGAGTCAAGAAAGCACCAGAACGATCGAGTAACAATGGGTGAGCAACAGACCCCGCTATTATGAAAATGCTCGAGGACCTTACTAAACGGATTGAATCAAGATAAAAGAAGATAGAGGCCAGCGAAAAAAAGTAGAAACATATAACTTGAGGGTCGACCAGATCCCGGGTGCACCTCCGATTTTGAAGGGGGTAGATTCGAGGAAGTTCGTGCAGAAACCATTTCCATCGAGTGCAGCTCTGATGCCTATTCTGAAGATGTTCGGGATGATCGACATCCCGAAGTACAACGGGACCACATATCCTAATGAGCATATTACCACTTATACTTGTGGTATAAAAGGGAATGAATTAAAGGATGACAAGATTGAGTCCGTCTTGCTGGAGAAATTTGGAGAAACACTGTCGAGGGGGCTACGATGTGGTATCATAACCTACCCCCGAACTCAATAGATTCATTTTCCATGTTGGCAGAACCTTTTGTGAAGGCATATGCTGGTGCTATTAAGGTAGCTACGAGGAAGTCCAATTTCTTCAAGATCAAACAAAGAGAGAACGAGATGCTGAGGGAGTTCGTATCCCGCTTTCAAATTGAGCGAGTAGAGTTACCACCAATCTCCGATGACTTGGCAGTGCAAGCCTTCAAATGAGCGAAGCTCTATTGCCTTAAAGCAGCTGAAGCAGAATTTGATCGAGTATCCCACGTAACTTGGTCGGATGTGCACGACCGGTATCAATCGAAGATCAGGGTCGAGGATGACAAACTGGGAGCCCCCTCGGGCTCAGTATTTCCTAGCAGGTTATTTGTAAGGAATCGAGAAATCCAGAAAGAGAGCTGAAGCCGAGCAGGGAGAGATATCAAGCATATATCAAATATCGAAGGGACACTTCGAGGCGGAATATACCTCAAAATGATAGGGGGATGGATCGAGGCCGAAATTCCCGGGAACTATGACCAAAAGCGGGTTTGACAGACATTCAATACCAATGGAGAAACCCCAATTGTCAGAATATAACTTCAACATCGATGCCTCGTACATCTTATCAGCCATGGGTAAGATCAACGATACCAGGTATCCAAAGCTCGCACAGTCAGATCCTTCCCACAGGAACCCCAACTTAATGTGCCAATATCATGGCATCCACGGTCATACGACTGGGGATTGTATCAGCTTCGAGAGGCCCGACTGATCAACCAAGGGCATATTCTAGAATTCCTCGACAATCAAGCCAATAACCGCTTTGGAAAAATAGAGGCAAGCAGGAATAATGAATTAGAAGAACCCAACACATCATTCAAATGATCATAAGAGGAATCGACGTCCCACATGGACCTGTGTTCAAACGGACAAAAGTATCCATCACAATGGGAAAGCAAACTCGGGGCTATATACCCGAGGATACTCTTACATTCAGTGAAGAAGACATTGAGGCCTTGTCTACACTATATAATGATGCACTGGTAATTTATTTTCTTTTGAATAAAATTCAAATTAAATGTGTGCTCTTGGATCCAGGTAGATCGGCCAATATAATCAGGTTGAAGATGGTAGAGTAGCTCGGACTGCTCGATAAGATCATACCCACTTCTCTAGTCCTCAATGAATTCAACATGGCAAATGAGACAACGAGGGGGGAAATAATCCTCCCAGTCAACGTGTCCGGTACAATTCAAGACACCAAGTTTTATGTCATCGAAGGTGACATGAGGTAAAATGCCTTACTTGGAAGACCGTGGATACACAACATGAGGGCAGTACCATCAACTCTTCATCAGATGATGACCAACAAAGGATGGTTTAAAAATGGTATATGGAGAGCAGCATACAACAAAGGAGATGTTCGCAGTACAGGACATGGCACCAAAATAGATTCCCTCCATCTCGGAGAAGTCAGAAGACAAGCAGATTCCTGAGGGACAGATAGTAGTTTGTGAGAAGTCAAACGAGGATGATGAAGAAGACTTCCTCACACCTCGAACCTTCGTTGCCCCGAACAGTCGTATGCAACAAAATCGACAGTCGAATAGCTTGAACATGCCATTTTGATCGAGCATCTCCTGGATCAAAAGGTATACCTGGAAACGGGATTAACCCCTAAACTTTGGGAAAAACTCATTGAATTTCTTATTAACAATATTGATTACTTTGCTTGGTCCCATTTAGACATGACAGGGATCCCACCGGAAATAACCACCCTTCGATTAAGTGTCGACCCCAGGTTCAAACCGGTAAAGCAAAAAATAGGCCTCAGCCTGAGGTAAAACATGCGTTCATCAAAGACGAGGTAACAAAACTTCTCAACATAGGGTCCATTAGCTAATGTAGTATTAGTCCCTAAAAAGGGAAATAAATTAAGAATAAGCGTAGATTACAAAGACTTGAATAAAGCATGCCCTAAATACGCAGTCCCATTACCCAACATCGATCGCCTGATCAATACCACGGCCGGCCACGAGATCCTCACTTTTCTCGACGCCTACTCCGGGTATAATCAAATTCAAATGAACCCAGAGGATAGGGAAAAGACTTCGTTCAACACGAAGTATGGTACATATTGTTATAATGTAATGACCTTCGGGCTAAAAAACGTGGGAGCCACGTATAAACGCCTAGTTAATAAGATGTTCGAACATCAAATAGGCAAGTCTATGGATGTTTACATTGATGACATGTTAGTTAAGTACCTGCGCGCAGAGGACCATTTGATTTATTTGCACGAAACATTTGATATCCTTATAAGCTACAACATGAAACTTAGCCCCCAAATATGTGCCTTCGGAGTAGGTTCAGGAAATTTTTTAGGCTTCATGGTGTCGAACAGAGGGATCGAAATCAACCCCGACAAAATCAAGGCCATCGAAGAAATCACGGTGGCGAACAATGTGAAGGCCATACAGTGGGTGAGCGGGCTGATAGCAGCTTTAGGCCGATTCATCTTAAGGTCATCTGATCGGAGTCATCATTTCTTCTCCTTACTCAAGAATAAAAAGAGCTTCGAGTGGACTCTGGAATGCCAACGTACCTTAGAGGAATTAAAGCAGTATCTCTCGAGCCCACCTTTGCTCCACACCCTGAAATAGGACGAAAATTTATACTTATATCTGGTTGTATCCGAAGTAGCGGTAAGTGGTGTGTTGGTTCGAGAAGAACAAGGTACGTAATTCCCTGTCTATTATGTAAGTCAGACCTTGAGAGATGCTGAAACCAGGTATCCACACTTACAAAATTTAGCTCTCGCATTGATAAGTGCATCTTGGAAATTGAAACCTTAATTTTAATGTAATCGTATATGTGTTTTAACAACATACCCTCTTTGAAACATCTTGCATAAGCCCGAATTATCGGGTCAATTAGCCAAATGGTCCATCGAACTCGGTGGGTATGATATCGAGTACCAACCCCGAACAACTATCAAGTCCCAAAATTTGGCGGACTTCGTGGCCGACTGTACGCCTGCCCTCTTGCCCGAGGTAGGGAAAGAACTCTTTCTAAAAATCGGCACATCATCTGGGGTGTGGTCCCTTTTCACTAACGGTGCCTCAAAAATGAGAGGGTCCGGGCTTGGCATAGTTCTGAAACCGCCTACGGGCGACATGATCAGACTATCTATAAAAACTTCAAAATTGACTAACAACGAGGCCGAGCATGAGGCCATGATTGCATGTCTCGAACTGGCCAAGGGTTTGGGAGCAGAGGTCATTGAGGCCAAGTGTTACTCTCTTCTAGTAGTGAACAAAGTAAATGGGAGCTTCGAGGTTGGGGAAGATAGGCTACAAAGATATTTATACAAGCTTCAAGTCACATTGCATCGCTTCAAAGAGTGGACTCTAGTCCACGTGCCTCGAGAACAAACAACGAGGCCGATGCACTCGCAAACCTGGGATCGTCCGTCAAAGAAGATGACATACTCTCGCGGGCTATTGTACAACTATCCAAATCGGTGATTGATGAAGTACATGTCGATATCAACTCAACAAGTCTAACATGGTATTGGAGGAACAAGTACATCGGCTATTTGAGAGACGGTAAGCTGCCCACGGACCCGAAAGAATCAAGGGCCCTTCGAGCCAAAGCAGCTCGATTTTCACTCGACGAGAATGGAACTCTATACGGAAGGACCTTCGACGGGCCTTTAGCACTATTCTTAGGACCGAGGGACACCGACTATGTGCTTCGAGAAATCCAGGAAGGCACTAGTGGAAACTATTTTGGTGCCGATTCTTTAGTTCGAAAGGTGATTAGGGCGGGTTACTATTGGGATAGCATGGAAAAGGACACAAAGGAATTCATTCGAAGGTGTGACAAGTGCTAAAGGTTTTCACCGATGATTCACCAACCCGGTTAAAAACTACATTCAGTCGTGTCCCCGTGGCCATTCATGAAATGGGGGATGGACATCGTCGGCCCTCTACCAATGACTCCAGGTAAAGCTAGATTTATTTTATTTATGACTGACTACTTCTCAAAATTGGTGGAAGCACAGGCCTTCCAAAAGATAATAGAAAAGGAAGTCATTGACTTCATATAGGACCACATGATATACCGATTCGGGATCCCCTCTGAGATTACATGTGATAGTAGGAAGCAGTTCATTGGCAGCAAGGTGACAAAATTCCTCGATGATCATCAAATCAAAAGGATCCTGTCAACGCCCTACCACCCAAGTGCAAATGGTCTAGCCGAGTCCACGAACAAGACCATCATTCAAAACTTGAATAAGAGTCTAGAAAATGCGATGGGAAAATGGAGAGAAGTGTTGCCCGAAGTACAATGGGCATATCAAACAATTTCGAAGTCAAGCACGGGAGAGACACCATTCTCTTTGGTGTACGAGTCCGAGGCATTGATACCGGTCGAGATCTGGGAACCGAGCGCCAGATTTCAACGTGCCACTGGGAACTCGAACAACGAGGCCATGACTACAGCCCTCGAGCTACTGGATGAAAAGTGAGAGGCTGCACTTGTCCGAATGGACGCCGAAAAATAAAGGATCGAAAGGTACTACAAAAAGAGAACAAACCTCTGATATTACGGAGTCGAGGACCTAGTCCTAAGAAATGTCACCCTCAACACTCAAAATCCAAATTAAGGGAAGGTAGGCCCTATCTGGGAAGGATCGTACCGCTTCCTCGGAGTAGTAGGCAAAGAGTCCTAAAAACACGGCACCATGGAAGGAGAGCAACTGCCAAGCAATTGGAATATATCGATGCTCAAACGCTATTATTGTTAAGGTACAATCTTCTCTTTTTTCGTTTATATTTCATACTAACTCGTTCCAGGTGTTCGATCGAGAATAATCAAAGCGCCCTCCTGCTCGAAGACCTTGTTTTTTAGAATATGAGTTGCACTCTTTTTCCCTTAGATCGTGTATTATCCCAAATGGCTTTTACGACAAGGTTTTTAAGGAGGCAACATCTATATGGTATCTAAGGAGAACTCAACAAGTATTCAAGATTTCTTTTCAAGTCAACCTCGAATACTGGGAGGCATCACCCTAGGAGGATACCTTTTCAAAGAAATCATATTAAGCCAAAGAGGGCCTCGATAGAAGAACAGTGTATCGGGCTAAACGGTCAAATGAACAGTGTCCGCATAGAACAGTCGAATCCCCTATGGAAAAAACATGTACGTTTGTATCAAGTAATCAAAGAATCATCTTTACTTATCAAAATGCTTTGCGCCTCAAAAGGGTTTACTATTTTCACATGAAACGGACCAATATTCAAACATGTTCGAGCACTCAGGGTCTATCATCGACAGTCAGCTTATCGAGTCACCGAAGACTCAAACTCGTAAGACCTCAATGAGGCAACCTTGAACTCATAAGACATCAATGAGGCAACAACAAAACTATAAGACCTCAATGAGGCAATATCAAGTTTATAATACCTCAACGAGGCATACTCAAGCTTGTAAGACCTTAAAAAGGCATATCCCCGATATTAAGACCAATGCTATATATTCGAACTTGTACGACCCCAAAAAAGGCATTCCCTCGATGTAGATGATGATGTCACCTCACCCGAGGACTAAAGGCTACGGGAAAACATAACGAATACGCTCATATTTAAAGGCTACGGCCGAAATAACGTGGCTCGTATACGTCCGACTTCCGCCATAAAATCTAAAGGCCTTCAAACACTTCGAAGAAACTGGTTAATTAGGAAAACCTCGGCATAAGCAAAGGAGCTTCGATAATATCAGTTCCGAACAATGAAAGGCCTTCGAAAAATCAGCCTTCGAGACAACCTCACGAAGTACTCAATTATCGTCACACATCAACTTATAATTGAGGTTCTCTTTGAGCCATCGAAGATTTGGACGAACACAAAACATGCCAATAACCAAAACTTTAAAAAGCCTTTAGCCAGGATTGGGAAAAACTATAGCCATTATAGAGGTCGAATTGACATAATCTTAAAAGAGCCTAAGGGCCGATATGTAAGAGCCTAAGGGCCAACTTAAAGAGCCTAAGTGCCAACCTAAAGAGCCTAAGGGCCAACCTAAAGAGCCTAAGGTCCAACATAAAGAGCCTAAGGTCCAACCTAAAGAGCCTACGGGGAAACCTAAAGAGCCTAAAGGCCGACCTAAAGAGCCTAAATGCCAACCTAAAAGCCTAAGGGCCAATCCAAAGAGCGTGATGGCCAAATTAAAAATAGCCTAAGGGTCAATGTTTTAAAAACCTAAGCGTCGATACTCTCGAGTCAAACTTAACTCGAGGATCGAATCCTAAACGGCCAACTGTTATCGATTATTCGTCAAACACGAAAACCCAAGGGTTTTGTGTTATAAGTCCAACACTTCGGATTGATTATCGACAAGAATAAAAAATTATTCCAAAAAAGCAAAGGAAAAACAGGAAATGATGAAATGTGAAGATTCTTTCAGATAAAGGTTCACAAAAAGTACAAAGCTCATACTTGGAGCCCATGCACGAAAAACGAAAGAAGAAAATCCTAATATACCGCCGGGGGTACTTGACAGGATGAAGCTCCCTCGGGAATTGTGCCTTCAACGGCTAGGCCCTCGACCCCCAGGTCTCCAACAGCCTCTTCCCCCTCGGGGACTTTCTCTTCATCTTCGTCACCTTCCGAGCCGCTGGCCGAACCACTGGCCGAACCATTATCAGAAAAAAGCAAAGTCGCCGACTCTTCTTCTAGGGCCTTCACTCTATTGATCTCAGCAAGAAGATCGAATCCCCATACATGTGCTTCATCGAGAGCCTCTCTCCGAGATACCAACGAGCATGGTCAAGGGCTCGAACTAGTTTGAGCTCAGCCTCAGTAGACGCTTTCTTAGCATGAGATTTAGCAGCAACAGCATCCTACCGATACGAGGATAAGAGCCCATCAACCTCGGCCTTAGTCTTGGATAGCGCAACGGCTGATTCTACATGGAGATCCGTATACTTGTTTATTTCAACCTTTGCATCTTGGAGTTGATGCTCAACCTAGGTTAGCGTCTCTCGGAGAGTATCTCTCTAGGACGCTACCTCATCCATGCGCCATTTGTGCCCGAGGATATCAGTATCCCTAACTCTAAGCTCCTCCCGCATTAATTCATCCTTCAGCTTAAGCTGAAAAAATCAAGTCAAGGCATTAAATGCTAAAGTCGGACAAGCACAAAAATAAACATACGAATACTATATTATCTACTCATCGAGATCGGTCTATTGCTGTGACACCACCTCTAAGCATGCTCGAAGATCACGAAGTTCCTCCTCCCTTTTGGCGAAAAGAGCCCTATACTCATCCGTCTCCGCTGAGAACCTCCTACACTCTTCCTCACAGTGGGTCAGCTCAGCTTGTGATTTAGCAGATGCCTGATTGTAAAGCAGTATGGCCTGAAAGCATAAAGGAAATAAATCAGGAAGATGAGGATCAAACCTCAAGGCATAATCATCAAAATATTAACTGTTTGTAGAGCTTATCGGCTTCCTCGAAAATGAGCTAGGCGTTATGGTTGGGGATTTATTAGACCCGGGTGAAGTATTTGTCGAACACATCATTCTCTCTGAAGGATGCTCTCGCGTTTGGAGTCTCCATATCTTGGTCATCCCATATTTTCCCAGAAGAGAATGATGGTCCCGACGGAGAATCATCCACACCAACAACCCCGGTCGTATCTATAGGGGCCTTCTTCTTTTTCTTGGGAAATTCATAGTTGGGATCCCCCAGTTCATCTACTGAGCGCCCCTCGGCTCAGGACATGTTTTGGGCGTTGGCCGACCCAGGAACTTCATTTGACCCACCCTCGAGAATCTCTTCATGTCATGCCCCAAAATCGAGGGACGGGACCGACGCCTAACCGAGTGATCCAGTCAAGCAACCCTATTTAGCCTTTCCTACCCAACACGTTTCTCCCCGTGTTTATAGCATCCATTATTTACATGAGGTAGAAAGAGATAACTCAAAATAATATATATATTCATAACATTATGTCCATTTTCCTCTTTCACCGTTACCAACGTTAGATATTTTAAAACATACATACCAATTATAATATCCACGATATGGAATCACGATTATGATTAAATCCAACAACTACCCAATATATATATATATATACAACCCACATAAGTGTCTACGAAGCCTCTAAGAGTATGGAGAAATAAACATAGACCTGTCGGCGACAAGGCCCCGACTATACCTCAAAAGGAACAACATGTACAAAGGAGATCTGTTACACCCCATGTTTTTGTACGTGAGAGTACGTCGTATGTCAATTGATGTAAGCTCAGAAATAAGATTATATCTAGAAGCACATAAAGTAAGTTAATCATGTTACCTTGGATGTTACAAATATTTAAGATCATGAATAATGAGTACAAAGAGGGTTGGAAAGCTTAGAAGCTAAACCAATTGAAGAAAATAAGTTTCGTTGAAAGTAGACGAGTTTGAAATGTTATAACATGTAGTTTAGGGTGAGAATATGAGTCATTACATTATAAGGAGGTTATGCTATGAGTTATTTTTGTCGTATGATAGTCGTGTGCTACGTTTTGAAGTCAAGCAAGTTGTGGAAAAAAAGTTGGCAAAGGTCTTCACAAGTTACACTCATAATGTGTTGAAACTTAGGTTAAATGTAGTTGAGCTTTTCTACCAATATACTTGGAATTATGGGATGATTTACCTACCAAATTAAAAATCTATGAGTCTTGTTTGCAACGCATTAAACCATTCATCGATACAACATAGGAGTAGAGATATATTTAGAGTTTCGCGAGACTGCGCAGACATCATTAGTGACAAGTAGGTGTGTCGCTAAAGCTTTTTGAGCAACAGATTTCATGCGTTATATAGATATTATTGGGATATATTATATACCAATTTGAAGGTCTTGGAATTTAGTTTCCAACGCTCTTAACCGTTTGTTCATAGAACATCGGGATAAAAAGATATAATCGTCGAAAGATGGACCCATCGTAGGGTGCCAAGCTAGCACCTCTTTGACTTTTCCAAAATTGATATATATGTGTCTTAGGTCGGCTTTCTTTTCATTTTTCAGAATACAAATACCATATAACACCCATAAACATAACCTCAAGCTATCTTCTAGTGTTTCAAAGAAGATTATCATCCCGGGCATGAAATCGAGAAGCGATAACATCAAAACGGTACCTACGACGTAAGTGTCATTATACCGCCTCTGCTTCTTCTTTGTAGTTAGAGTTTTGGAAGGTAATTCATAGTTAAGAAACGTATAATATCTGTATTTAGGTGTTTAAATATCAAGGAAGGTTTATAAATGTGTTTCCTAATAGTTAGAACTTACGGAACGGTGATCGGAAGCCGTGAGTTCGAGTTATTTGACTTGTAGCTGACTGTTTTGTGTTGATGTTGGACTGCGTGTTTTACTACTGTTTTGTGGAGTTTTGGAGGATGAAGGGTGTGTAGAAATACTAAATAGATGTAGGGTTGTGGTCTGGTCATTGGTTGTAACATTTTCGGGTTGTTTTACACGACTACGGTGCTC
Source organism: Nicotiana undulata (assembly GCA_005239495.1). Taxonomy (NCBI): domain Eukaryota; kingdom Viridiplantae; phylum Streptophyta; class Magnoliopsida; order Solanales; family Solanaceae; genus Nicotiana; species Nicotiana undulata. The sequence continues at coordinate 62,549 of ML278547.1, forward strand.
GTCTTATGTATTAAGTGATTAGGTTGTGTGTGGACTGTTTTGGGAGGCTCAATATGATTATTATTGATGTTATTTGGGATTTTTGGTGATTTTTTTTACTTATGTGAATTCATATATATAGGGGAGGTGCTGTCTGTTTCATCGTAAAATAGGTTGTGGTCGATACATAATAGTTCTGACGCTTAAACGATAACGATAGTGTCATTTATCTTATTGTAGATTAAGGAGTTGTGTCATTTGAGTAGCTTGAGGTTGGGAAGTATATAAAAGGTATGTGAGGCTATCCCTTTCCTTCGTTTGCACGACTCTGATTGTACATAATGCAATGAACGAGCTTCAAAAGATACTCTACTCTTACAAGCTAGAAATACTTACATTGTTTCCCTTCTTATAGAACAATTGATGTTGAGGTTGCTTATCTTATTCTTATGATGTCAATGTAGTTGGTACTTCCTGATTCTTATAAGATTCTTGATGAAGAGTTAATCCTAATAACATGTACGGAGAATATCGACCTTACATCACTCCTAGAGGTTCACAATATGATTCCAATGAGTCCTACATGCATTATATATATATATATATATATATATATGTATCTAGTTTACTCTACCGAGCCACGCTATAGTTGGCCGGGTATGGCACCTATTGTGCAACCACTCATCAGTTGGGTTTATCGAGCTCTACGTGGCCGGGTACGATATGATGATGAAGATGCCCACGGAGGCGGATGTTTTAAAGGCTTGTGTATATATATGTATGTATCACACATTTCATGTCAGTAGACCTCAGAGGTACTCAGATGTTATAGGTTGTATATTCTTTATCCCCGTTTACATTCATGTTCTTACTTATGTTTTCCTGCCTTACATTCTTAGTAATTCATTTGTACTGACGTCCTTTTTATTTGTGGACGCTGCATGTCGTGTTGCAGGGCCTGATAGACAGGTAAACGCAACACCCCTACCACAATAGGCTTTCCAGTTCATCGCTTATAGGCGAGATCCATTATCCGGACTTGTCGTGGTCTTGGTATGCATTTTTGTTATAGATATTATGGGTATGTCGGAGCCCTGTTCCGGCTATGTTGCATTACTTATGCTCCTTTAGAGGCTCATAGACACGTGTCGACTCATGTATGGTTTAGTAGGACTTGTTGGCTAATTTTTGTTGTATATTCTTTCATGGCAGCGTTGTAACTCGTACCCTTTATGTAGTTTCTTAGCAATTTTTTCATCCGATGTGATGTATGTTCATGATCCATATCTACAATTTATATTTATCTCGTTATCCCTTAAAGATAATAAAGAAGATTAGATAAAATGTACATTGGTACTTGGAAATTATGGCCCGGGTGCTAGTCATGATCCTCCAGTTTGGGTCGTGACAAACTTGGTATCAGAGCAGGTCTATCCTAGGGGTTGTCTATGAGCCGTGTCTAGAAGTGTCTTGTTTATGGGTGTGTTGTGCACCACACTTATAAGCAAGAAGCTACAGGGAATTTAGGACTGTTACTCTTTCTTCTTACTCTAGATCGTGTGGTAGAGCTCAGTCGTAAGAACTCAAATTCCTAAATTCTATATTATTTATAATACGGAGATGCATACATCTAGAAAGATGGCTGGTAAGGGATTGCATGTGGCTGAGAAAGAGTTGAGTCAGAGGCCTATAATGAGTAAATGTAAGGTCTTCGGTAGATTATGTGTGTACTAAATGGGTAAGCATCATGATAAGAATCCTTAAGGCAAAGAATATCTATCCACCCCTATGGTGAAAAGAAATGAGAGATTCAGAAGATAGATACAAGTTACAACAAGAAAAAGAAGCAAGATGAAGAAGGGTACGAGGTGCCCAGTTAATAAAGATTGTTAGTATTTACGATTCAAGTAGAGAAATACAAGCATATTGAATTACCTAAAATTGTATCAGAGGTATGTACAATTGTCCATACCCATCTCAATTATGCCATATGTGAGCTAATTGAAATAATTTAAGTGAAGGACGGGATATCAGGATCCATCTGGGGTTAGAGTAACCCAAATTGGTGGATGATTATTATCATTAGCTAACATTTCCAAAGGATAGTGCAAATATGGTAATAGATCTCCTTGTGAGAGACCCATATAGTGAACTCTAGAATAGTACAATCAGAATGAATACTAGAATATTCAGAAATTTCAGAAGATCGACAGTGGGATCCTAGAAGGAATAAATATTTACTTTAGTATGACTCTAACCCTTAGTAAGAAAAAACAAAAGAGAATGTTAGGCGTCCCAAATAACTGGTGAGATGAATTAGGGGGAGCTAAAAGTTAAGGAACGTTTGTTTGGAGATTTTAGAATAAAGTGATAGTCATAAATGTTAGTATGGATATGAGAAGAGAGTTAAGAAAGCATTATGAGTAAGATGTGATACGTGGATTACAACAGTAGTTCATAGAAAATGACAGTATTACCGAATCTATAGTTAAGGGAAGAAAAAGACAAGAGGTAACAGACCTCGAGGCAACAAAAGAGCCTAGGTCATAAAGTCACATCCTCATTTAGAGAAATAGGTTCGTGACTCTAACGTGATAACCAGATGTAAAAGCTAGACCCCCCGGTAATATACATTCGTATGGGATAGTAAACAAAAACAAAATCTAACATGAATTAGGGATCAAAGGAATTAGTAATAGTCGGCATCATTTCAAAGATATTGTTTCAACAATAACAGAATGAATAATAGAAGAATAAGCTTTAAAGGTCATTCACGAAGACACTTTCTTAAAGCAAGCACTATGATCATAGTTAAGCTTAAGAGACTAAATGTGCCAGTTACACCAAGTGTCACCCTTGTGCGTAAGAAATTCAATTATCCCTGGTGTAGAAGGGTTACCACAAAGCCAGTAATATGTGAGTGACGATGTGAAATAAAATGCCAAAGAGGAAGAGGTAACTATCGAATGGTAAGGGAAGAATGCGGTAAAAAAAAAGTGAAAGGAATGAGATTGCATTTATTCATATCCTACAGATATAATATGACTCCAGAACATTATGCAAGCATGACGCCGAGGAGAATCAATAAGGGTTTCACACTCGATGATATTGATAAATAAGTGTGAATGAACGCTTGATACATAAGGATCCCGTATGAGAGGTAAGTTAAGACAAATGACATAACCCAAGAGGCATTACATAAAATACAGAAATGAGAGTGGACCAACGGGTAGTATCTAGTTGATTCAGGAAGAGCCTAGTTTTGGCTAGATATGAGGATATAGGAAAATCAGTAGATCATGCAAGATAAACGTAGTGAAACCCAGCATAGGAAATTCAGTCTCTTAGATACGAAATCGTAATCCTCGAGATATATTCAGACAGGAGGTTGGGTAGTAGAAGGTACAATGGAAGTGTTACGAAAATAAAAGAGAGTGCCACAATGGAGACAGTTGAATTTTTCAATTCAGAAGAAACCCTACGAGCACAAGGACATGGAGGTAAGTAACTAAGGATAATGATAGGTGAGTAAAAACATTAGACTGTGGGATATACAATGTAATAAGGTCTCAGCGTTACAAGAGTCAAAAATTCTTTCCTAAGCACTACAACGAAAGACTAGCTGAGGAAATAAAGAGGCAAGCTTCAGCACAAGCATAGTGACCCAAAGAAGAAATGGTCTTGTAAAAGCAGTCTCACTATTAAGTTGTATGCACTCCACAGGAAAGTGGCACCTATCGTGGATAATGAACGGGAAAAAGAAAAAAAAAACAAAATTTGATAATTGAGATCATATGAGTTACAGGGAACTCCCGTATTCGTGGGCACTAAGATAAGCCATCTATCCATGCAGCAAGTGGCAGAACGACTAGGAAAAGAAATTGCTTACATTTAAAGACAACTGAGTAGGCATGTAAGGAAATCTATAGTGCTAGCATATTAAAAGAAAGGTTGCGAGTAGTATAAATAGATGTGCGCAGGTCGCAAGCTAATAATGTCCATAAATTTATGTATCTATTTTACTCTACCGAGCTGCGCTATAGTCGGCCGGGTATGGCACCTATTGTGCAACCACGGATCAATTGAGTTTACCAAGCTCCACATGGCCGGGTACGATATAATGATGATGATGCCCATAGAGGTGGATGTTTAAAGGCTTATGTATATATATGTATGTATCACACATTTCATGTCAGTAGCCCTCAGAGGTACTCAGATGTTACAGGTTGTATATTCTTTATCCCCGTTTACATTATTGTTCTTACTTATGTTTTCCTGCCTTACATACTAAGTACTTTATTTGTACTGACGTCCTTTTTATTTGTGTACGCTTCATGTCGTGATGCAGGTCCTGATAGACAGGTAGACGCAACTCCCCCACCACAATAGGCTTTCCAGTTCAGCGGTTATAGGCAAGATCCCTTCTCCGGACTTGCCGTGGTCTTGGTATGACTTTTTGTTATTGATATTATGGGTATGTTGGGGCCCTGTTCTGGCTATGTTGCATTACTTATGCTCCTTTAGAGGCTCATAGACAGGTGTCAACTCATGTATAGTTTGGTATGCCTTGTTGGCTAATTTTTGTTGTATAGTCTTTCATGGCAGCGTTGTAGCTCGTACCCTTTATGTAGCTTCTTAGTAATCTTTTCATCCCATGTGATGTATGTTCATGATCCATATCTACCATTTATATTGATCTCGTTATCCCTTAAAGATAATAAAGAAGATTAGATAAAATGTACGTTGGTGCTAGGCAAATATGGCCCGGGTACTAGTCATGATCCTCCAGTTTGGGTCGTGACAAGATCAACATGTAACTACACATGGCCTCGGGAGGAAATGGGTCTCACCAGAACTGCCGAAGGGAGGAGGAGAAAGCACCACTATCGAGGATCGGCGCTACCTTCTACAGAGCCACCTACATCCATTTAAAAAGATGTAGCGCACCCGACAAAAGGGACGTTAGTACCATTGAATAGTACTATTATGTACGAACAAACTCTACTCTACACAGGATAAATATCAACATGCAATCATACAAATAGAGACATTATTTAACAATTCACCGAAGTAGGGGAAAACACAAATAAGAGTCACCATGTTTCTTATCCCGTTTTGCCATCCTTTGGTTAATGATCTTTTATGTTCAAGTGTTATTATTATTATTACTATACCAATGTGTCGTTGTCACACGGAGTTCGGTCTCGTCCTGACCAGATAAGCCATCCTAGGTGAGGCACCAACAACATCATACCTCATATCATCACCGTGGCATTTTCACACGGAGTCCGGTATCTCACCGGCTGGATCCGGTCTCTCACCGACGAGGCCATATCAACTGAAATAGTGAGGCAATAATCAATATCATATCTCAATCCGAATATCTCCATTTGTACGGCATGGAGTCCGATCCCGGCCCAATCGGCTAGGCCATCTCACCCTAGGACATCACCCATCATTTCTTTGATCTTTTAGTTCACTTTTATCATTTTCCATCGTTTGATTGACATCTCATATCATTTCACTCTTGTGATTCATATTCCATATCATTTCAATCCTTTGATTCATATTTCATATCGTTTCAATCTTTTGATTCACATTTTATATCAATTCAATCTTTGGATTCATGTCTCATTCAATCTTTCACATCTACCGCACCCATCACATAAGAGGATTCACACACATAGTATATGAAGGAGCATAATGGTCACAATTCATACATTCAATTAGCATAACAACATGATAGTAACATGGAACGACATAGAAGCAAGGATTCCTCAACTTGACACATAAGACACATAAATTCCATAGAGATTCAAACAAGAGAATTATACCCAGAAAGTGACCACCAATTGGTTTATCCTCTGAAGATTAGAGTTCGCCATACATACCTCGATTTGGGATTTATTTTCCTTAATTTCTACCACAATCACCGGACCTTCTAGCACCTTCAATCTAGTTCACAATGTGGAACAATTGAACTTAGAATTAGGAAATGATCATGTCTTGAATTCGCTTGAGCATTCTATCAAACACTAGGTGTTCCTTTAGATAAAATGGCCTCTTTTTAGTGAAAGATTACTCTAACCCATTTCCCTTCACTAGATTATGACTGATTTGTTACATGCATGCAAGATTCCTACCCTCATCTTCATGACTCACCTAACCATGTTTCATTTTAACAAAAATCTGGAAATTAAGGTTGATGGGGTAGAAGCTTACCTCTTGTGGTGAAGAATATTGTGTCCTACTCGATCAATTTTGGCCTGAGCAGTGATGGAGGATCAAAATGATGAAGTTGGGACTCTCTCTCACTAGAACCCACTCTATCCTCTCTCTATTTTATCATAAAATAGTTAAAATTATGGGGGATGGGTGTTATATTAGGCTGGGGGGTCGGGTTTTATAAATTAGGAAATAGGAACCCCGATACAGGTTTGCTGTCCGGAATGCGATCGCATTCCGGTTATGTGGTCCGCAAACCTGCCGCATTATTTGCCTTAGCTGGGCCAAAAAGAAAAAATAACTGCCCAGTTATGCGGCAACTATGCGGTCCGTATTCCTATTAGGCGATCGCATAGTGCGCCGTATGATTCCCTCCGCATAAACTCAGGTGCAATAAGCGACAACTATGTGGCCCGCATACATGATATGCAATCGCATTTTGGGCCGCATAGCTGTCCTCGAAATGGACAGCATCTGTCCAACTATGCGACCACTGTGCGGTCCGCATACTTGATATTCGATCGCATAGTGGACTGCAGATTCGCACAAACTTGAAAACTTCTATCCTTTAAGTCCTGGGTACTCTTCACTCCAAAATGGTCCGATTTAATAATTTCTATAGTTATATCAACATGGGGATCTATCCGGGAATCGTATTTAGTCAAAAATTCTACGGGTCTTTACAGTTCACCCCGAGGTGGGGCAGCATCCGCAACTTTTGGTTCAAAAGCCTTCGGCTCAACACCCGTCGGCTTAGCATGTCTCGAAGCAGTCGTGCTTCCTCTTCCCCTAAGTACTAGAGGGCAGTCATCTTTATCGTCGCCCTCAGCTTGAAGGCTCTCTGACCTTTTCGTAGTTAAGGCCATTGAATTGACCTCAGGCTTTTGAACTTTAGCCTTCTTCGGCTTCGAGGACTAAGCCAGTGATTTCCTCTTTCTCTTCTTCTCCTTAACCCATTTTTTTGCTTCCCCAGGCTGGGCTTCCCTCATCAAAAAGGCCTCTCCTAGGCCTAAACAAGAAAAAAATATAAACACAGAAAGTGAGAGTACATTCAAGGAATATCTTCTTTAAGGAGTCCGAGTATGGCAGAAGTAAATCGTCACCGTAGTTTTTAGCCTCCCATCGGGTCTTGGCCAGGTCGTGCCATACGCGCTTAGCATATGGCCAGGTCGAGTCGAGCTGACAGACTCTGCTCGAGAGATCCTTGACCGCGCCAGGATACGACTCAACAACTGCACCATCAAGGCGAGTTAGTTCTAAGGGAAGATTGTTCAAAAGAAAGAGAAAATACTTAATTGACATGTTCACTTACGATTCATATTCCATTCCTCGGGGAATGGAATCCTTTCAGCAGAGATTAGGTCCGAAGTCCTAACTCGAACAAAAGGCTCACCCACCCTCTGTCCTTGTCCTCACAAATGCTGTCAAAGAGGACCTTTGAAGACCGACGTTGAAGCCTAATCAGGCCGCCTCGACAAAGTTGGGGGCTGTACATTCTAATCAGATGGTCGAGGGTAAAAGGCATCCCCTCGGCAGAACGAAAGATAGATTTGGCCGAGTGTCACTCAATATTTTCTTCAGAAATCGAGAATCACGCGGTCTATCAATGGCGAAGATGGTTCCACCGGACCTAGGGTAAAAGGATATGTGTATACACTAAGGAAGACGAATTTTTCTGTTGTTATGTCTTCCTTACGATAAGGAATCACCACTTGTACCACCTCCTCCCAGTGTCAGTCAGCCTTCACTTTCCTAGTTTCAGTTATCAGGCTAATATATCGGGACATGGGTTCACATCGCCCGATTTCGAAGAAGGTTTGTCAACATTGAAATCGAAGGATGTTTCGCAAGGTCCGGGGATACACTCCACAATACAAGGTGGCACTACATCTTTACTCTTAGACAAGCGGGATGAGGAAGAAGCTTTATCATCGCGGGGAACGGTTTTAGAGGTCTTTGCCATTTTTGCTGAAAGATTTCATATAAAAGGGAAGAAATTGGTTAGGAGATGAACACAAGAAATAAGTAAGAAGAGTTGTTGAAGGTTTGAAGATATGGTGAAAAGTGAAAGATTAAGGAGTGAAGGATTGGAGTTTTTAAAGGGGTCAGTCGTGCGCGTTGGGGAAAATCGAAGGATGGACAACCGCGTAATCAATTCGAGGTTTTTCGAGAACCGTGCGAACGTGACGTTTGAACATCCCTTTTTGTCACATCGTTAACTTACATGACATAACTGACGTTATGATGGAGACATTTAAGAGTCAAAGAATTCAAAACCGTTTCTTATCATTTCACTATAAGAAATGCGGGGAATGGCTGTATATGGTAAAAATAGGGGAAGTATGATTTCAAGGCCTCTGTGGCATTCCGAGCCTGATTTCTAGGGACTCGAAGCACAGTATGAGGCTCGACCCCGGAGTACCTCCCTCGAGAGGGTATATCAAAGACTCATCACATCATACCTCGAGGCAGTATGAAAATTGATGACCGTGGTGGAAAGGCGGGAAATTCCAAAGGACACGTGGTTAGAACTGACGAAGTCTGCAAGAATAGTACAAGTCCGTACTAAGCCATTATACAACTGTACTAATAGAATTTCTTTGTCATAATTAGACATGTACTATGTTGGGATTCTCCCCTCCTATATAAAGGGGATCACTATCATATTGTAACACACATGAATATTCACTACAATCAAACATTCTCTACTTTTCTTGCCTAATCGTGCTCAACAATTACTCTATAGATTTATTTTTCTTCACTTATTTGTATTGGTAAAAATGAGCTTCACACGTGTAATAATTATGATGACTCAAAAATCCATGTGGAGCAATGAAATCATGACAACTAGACAAGACTTTATGAAGAGATACAAGACAAATAGGAACGGAATAGCATACCCATGAGGTGATCAGATACGGGAATCTGAACATAATTGAGAAGATGAAGAGACACAGTCAGAATGAATCAAGGAAGAATAAAATGCAGATTTAGGGAGATTCAATCAATGAGCCAAACGTTACATAATCTTTGCGCAACAGTTACGATTAATCATTGTAACGTTACATTAATGCCATTATTAGTCATTAATGCTCAATCACTGAAAAGAGTAGACGTTATGTTAAGAAATTCCCTATATAAGGGAGTAAAATATAACTTGTAAGGACATGTTCGAACCACTATTGAAATATACTTACTTTTTACGCATCTTTACTGCTTTCTACTTACAAATTTATTTACTATTATTTCCATATTCTTTTGGTTATCAGAAACCCGTGATCTTCTTAAAATAGCTTTGGCAGAGAATCTAATTCTTTGGTTAAACAATTTTGTTTCGTTACCGGAATCTGATAATCTCTTCTTTTTTTCTCAAACAACATTCTGTGAATTATGTAGAACGCCAACGACAACAATCAACAGAGGGTTGGAACTTTAGTTCAATCACCTTCAGGATCCCTACGAGGCTTAAGGTAACATTCCCCTGAGAGATCTACAACTCAAAATAATAGTCACAATGGAAACGAACAAACAGGAGAACAAGATCCTGTAAAACAAATGGTTGGTGAATATGTGACTCAAGCCTTACAAGCTTTCATTAGGGGACTGCCAGCTGCATCACCTATACCTCCTCCTAACAACACCGCAACTGTGGAAAATCCACAATCGGGATTAGAAAACTCAGGAAGTAGAGGCACTCCAAATGAGTCCCTCGAAGAAAGACCAGATATGTCCAGTAATCCAGAATTACAATCTTTAGTACTAACCTTGAAGAAATAGGTGAAGGAACAAAATGACCGAATCGGAAATTCCTGGAGTACCACCTGTTATCAAAGGCATTGACGTTGATAGATACTCTCAAAAAACTTGTAAGCCAAGTGAATCACCCTTGTCTATTCCCAAGAAATTCAAAATGCCTGATATTCCCAAGTACGACGGGACAACCGATCCACGTGATCATGTAAATGTTTTTACTATGGGAGTAAAAGGCAACGATCTGACTAAAAAGGAAATTGAATCAGTAATGGTCAAGAAGTTCGGAGAGACGCTCACCAAAAGAGCACTAACATGGTATTCTCTTCTACTCGAAAATTCTATTGACTCTTTTGCTGAGCTTCAAGATTCTTTTATAAAAGCACATTCCGGTGCACAAAAAGTCAAAAAAAGAATGGAATACATATTCAAAATAAAACAAGGAGACACGGAGTTGCTCCGTGAGTTTTTAGGCAGGTTTCAACAAGAAAGAATGCTGCTACCAAGGGTATCTAACAATTGGACATCAATGGCGTTTTCAAGAAGTTTAAATGAAAGAAGCTCAGAAGCCACAAGAAAACTCAAAGAAAGCTTGAGAGAATTCCCTGCCATGACCTGGAACGATGTCTATAACAGGTACTGTACCAAGTTATGAATGGAAGAAGATAATGTTGCTCAATCAAAAGCAGAAGACATAACTAGTTCTAGACGCTCCAAACCAGAAAGGAGAACATGTAAGAATAGGTACGAATCGTATATGGGACCTTCGGGACGAGAAACTTGTTCCAAGTTTGAAAACACACGGTCAGAATACAGACCGTCAAATAAAGATTTGAGATCATCTTCATCAATATCCATAAAGGATCAGGATGAACAAAATAGAGGTAATGCAAGAATTGGAGACTACAACTTAAATGTAAGTACTTCTGAATCAATTATAGTACTAAGCAGCATGGTGATAAGGTTCGATGGACTAAAGAAATGAGATCAAATCCAAACAGAAGGAATCCAGACATCTAGTGCTAATTCCATAATGATCATGGACACAGAACATCAGATTGCAGATTATTGCAAGGTGAGGTAGAACAATTATTAAGACAGGTCTATCTAACAGAACTGTTTAGTGAAAAAGGTAAGCAGGCATATATGAAGAACATGAAAGAGCCCGCAAAACCACCATCTCCAAAGAGAACAGTGAATGTGATACACGAAGGAGAGGAGGTGAATGGAGTAGTCTGCAAAAGAAAAACAAAATTCACAATTACACACGGGAATCAGATTCGTGAAGCCATGGAAGTAGACAACATATCATTCGACAATGCAGATGTCAACGGATTGCTGCTTCCTCATAACGCTGCGCTGGTAATATCCCTACTTATACATGACACTAATGTAATGTCACGAACCGAATTAATCCTCCGATCGGTCTCGCGACGACACCTAGTCTCTATTACTAGGTAAGCCTATATTTGCGGAAAGTAAGGCCAAAAATAATAACAGAAAGAGTAAATAAGTGAAAATACTGTAAACTATAGCCTCTCGGCATTTACAGATTACCATATCCAAAAACCCGGAATGTCACCAAGTCACAAGCTTTACAAGTATAGCTCTATGCAACGAAATCAAAAGAAGTATCTCTATCTAAGAACTACATCTATACTAGAGTAGGATAGAGACTCAGAAGGTTCTGCGGACGTGACAGAAATACCTCACGGTCTCCAAGTAGCTGCTGCAGCTCCTAACCTCGGTACTGGGTGCTGGTACCTAGATCTGCACATGGGGAAAACATGCGCAGAAGGGCGTGAGTACTCCACATTCGGTACTCAGTAAGTGCCAAGCCTAACCCCAGTCAAGTAGTGACGAGGTCAGGTTGAGGCTCTATTGAGTTTACAAATAAAACAGTTATAATAAATAACAGAAATAAATAGTAGTGAATGACAGAGATTTAAAGTAAAGCTAGAAAGAATGATTTCAAAATAACTCTCGACTCAGCACAGCATATGGCTCAGAAGAAATCGTGCAATGCAATAAAGGGGGAAACCTCGGGGATCTCGGCTCGTTATCCCACTTGAAATATGCAATGCAGTATAGGGGGAAAGCTCCCGGATCTTGGTCCGTAGTCCCAATTGAAATATGCAATGCAGTACAGGGGAAAAGCTCCCGGATCTTGGTCGGTAGTCCCAATTTAAATATGCAATGCAGTACAGGGAGAAAGATCCCGGATCTCGGTACGTAGTCCCAATTTAAATATGCAATGCAAGATGTATGTCGGATGTAACGTAATTCCACAGTTTAGTAAAATAGTAGGAAAGAATAGGGTAGATACCTAAGCATGGTTCAAATAATAGTAATAAGTTGAAAATCAGGTAAAACCAGTTGACATGTTTAAATCTTAAGTTATTACTCAGTTTGAACAATAAACAGTAATGATAGAATTGAAAATGAGGTATGACATAGAAGGAACAATGGAATTTTAGTAAAAATGACTCGTGCACGCACTCGTCACCTCAAGTACATGGTGTTTGCATAGTAAAAATTTCCTAAGGGAAAATCCCCAACACAGAGTTAGGCAAGCCACTTACCTTGTCTGCATAAATCAACTCCGTACCACGCTCTTGCCACGAGTATCCAACTCCGGGTGGCCCGAATATAATAAATTCGATTGCATAATGTAAATAATACTTTCAGGAATCAAAAAAACTACTTAATTTGAAGCCAATACGCGAAATTAAGAAATGTGCCCAAAACGCCCCCGGGCCCACGTCTCGGAATCGGGTAAAAATTACATTTTCCGAACCCTCATTCACTCACGAGTCTAACCATATAAGAATCTCTCAAATCGGAGGTCAAATACCCAATCAAAACCCCATAATTTGGTCTATGAAGTTTCTTCCCATTTTCCCATTTTCTACTCAAGATTTTCGAAATTAAAGGTGGAATTGAAGATTAGAATCATGGAAATTAACCTATAATGGTTAGGAATCACTTACCCAAAATACCCATGTGTAAAAGTCTCCAAGAATCGCCTCTCCCAATCTCTCAAGGTCCAAAAATGGTGAAGAATAACTTAAACCCTCGGAATTGGGTTTTTAAAAGACTTCCTAGATGTTGCCTTATGCGATCGCGCATAATGAGTCGCGATCACGGAGTCTTAAAGAACACGCGCCTGAAAAACCTTCTATGCGATTGTGGAACCTCTATTGCGATCGCGGACCTTGCGAACCCAGACCAATGCGATCGCGTCTGGGACCACGCGACCGTACAGAACAATTAACGAAGACTCCCCCCCAGACCACAACACACTATGCGATCGCGACTTAGGGGATGCGATCGCGAAGACTGAACTCCCAACAAGCTGCGATCGCGGACCACATCATGTAATCGCAGAGAACAATACCCAGGCCTCCCCTAATTACCTTATGCGATCGCGAGCCTATTACTGCGATCACAGAGAAGAGAAAATTGCTGTAGAAAAACCAGCAAAACCAGCTAAGGCCTTTTGGCCAAAAGTGTCCGTTTGAACACCCGAAACACACCAGAGGCCCCCGAGACCTCAACGAAAACCACCAACCGAACTTTATACCTCATTCAAAATTGGTCGAGCCTTACAAACACGTCTTATAACATCAAATTCATCAAATATGCATAGATTCAAGCGAAAGAACTTAGGAAATTTCTAAAATTCACATCCAATGCCGAAACACGTCTAAACTTATCCGAATGACGTCAAAATTTCCACACATGTCAAAAATGACATTAGGGACCTGCTTCCGCTTTCGGAATTCCATTCCAAGTCCGATTTCAAAATCTCACCTATCAGTCGAAATCGCCGAAATTCTAACTTTCGCCAATTCAAGCCTAAATCTACAACCGACCAAGAAAACTCATTTCGAACACGCTCATAACCCCGAAATCACCCAACGGAGCTAACATAGTTGATGGAATTCTATTCTGGATCCGTCTTTACACAATTCTAGCTACGGTCCGATTTCTAAAGCTGAAGTTCACATTAAAAAACTATGTGTCCAAAATCACTCCGAATTTCACCACTCAACGCTCCGATAAGTTCCACTAAAATAATTAGACCGGGGAGAAACAATTATTAGGGGATAGGGGCGTTAACTCTCAAAATGACCAACCGAGTCGTTACACGTAAAAAGAGTGTTGATTGATCCAGGTAGCTTAGTCAATATCATTTTATCGAGAGTTGTGGAAGAATTGCTAATGGAGGATCGAGTAATCCCAAAAGCACGAGCCTTATCTGAATTTGACAACTCTACGGTCATAAAAAAGGAGAATATGAGCTTAGTACCTATGTAGAAGGAGTAATCAAAAACACGAAATTCCAAGTCATTGATACCGATATGGCTTACAACGTGATCATGGGGAGACCATGAATCCATGACATGGAAGCAATACCATCTACTTTACATCATGTAATTAAATTCCCTCCCAAGTGGGGAATTCCACAGATTCGAGGCGATCAACAGACCTCAAGGAATATAAATTCTATAGTACACTCTAACAAAAAAGAGGTAGCGGAAAAACCAAAAGACAAGGAAATCACCCAAACAGGTACCGAAGACGATAGCTACGAGAAGATGAACTGAATCAACACTGAGGAAACATCAAAACATACGGACATGGATTCCATACACGATGTCATTCAGGAGCTAGAAGAAGACGAGCATATTAAGAAAAATATTGAGGAGCTCGAAGATATCCCACTATTCGAGCATAAGCCTGAGAAAAAAGTTCATATAGGCACGAGGCTAAGCTCCACGAGAAGAGGTAAGTTAATTGGATATTTAAAAGTTAACTTAGATGGTTTCGTTGGTCCTATTCAGATATGACAGGTATACCTCCAGAATATATGACCCATAAACTAAATGAAGATACATCCTTCGTGCATGTCAAGCAAAAGAAAAGAAAGAAAGGACCATTCAAGAACCAGGCAATCGATGAAGAGGTACAAAAACTCTTGAAAATTGGTTCAATACGCGAGGTAAAATATCCTAATTAGTTAGCTAATACTGTAGTGGTATCCATAAAGAATGGTAAATGGAAAGTATGCATAGATTACACATATTTGAATAAAGTATGCCCTAAAGACTCATTTTCATTACCGCACATAGATCAAATGATTGATGCCACTACAGGTCACGAATTGTTAAGCTTTCTTGATGCGTATTCCGGTTATAATCGGATAAAAATGGATCCCTTAGACGAGGAAAAAACTACCTTTATTACAAACAGGGGGACTTATTGTTACAAAGTCATGCCTTTTGGCCTGAAAAATGCTGGAGCCACGTATCAAAGGCTAGTGACCAAGATGTTCCAAGAACATCTGGGGAAAACAATGAAAGTATACATTGATGACATGCTAGTGAAATAAACTCAAGCGGAAGATCATTTCTAGCATCCTTCAATCACCTTTGAAATCCTGCGCAGGTATAACATGAAACTAAATCCAGAAAAATGCGCCTTTGGCGTTGAATCAAGTAAGTTTTTGGGTTTCCTTGTATCAAATAGGGGTATAGAAGTAAACCCTGCTAAGATTAAATCTATTGATGTAATACCTGATATACTTACGAGCAAAAAAGAAATTCAAAGACTAACATGAAGAATTGCATCCTTAGGAAGATTTATCTCCAGATTTTCGGAGAAGAGTTTTAAATTCGTTTCAATTCTAAAAAAGCAAAATCAGTTCGAATGGACTGAAGAATGTCTACAGGCTCTCAAAGAACTGAAGGCGTATCTATCAAAACCCCCGCTGCTGTCTAAACCAAAAGAGGGGAAAGGTTGTATGTCTATCTTACCGTTGCAAAAATTGTCGTTAGTGCAGTACTGGTAAGAGAAGACAAAGGTAAATAATCTCCAATTTATTATGTAAGCAAGTCTTTATTAGATGCTGAAACTAGATATCCTCGTCTAGAAAATTTAGCCTTAGCTCTAATCATGGCAGCTAGAAAGTTGAGACCGTACTTTCAATGTCACCCAATCACTGTTGTGACCTCATATTTGTCACACCCCAAAACCGAGGGACGAGACCGGCGCCTAACCGGATGAACCCAATCAAGCGAACCTAGATTGCCTTTTCTACCCAACGCATTACCCCATGTTCATAATATACATTGTTCCATAAGAATTAGCCAATTAGATACATAGTACGGTATACAACATAAGTTCATTTTCCTCTTTTAACTGTCAACATTTGATAATCCAAAAACATATATAATACATACAACTTTTCCGATGCGATCCACAACTACGAGTGAGTACAACTACCGCCCAAAATTTACATATATACAACCCACAGAGTGTCTACGGAGCCTCTAAGAGTACTAGGAGTTTTACATAAACTTTCCGGTAACAAGGCCCCGGCTATACTTTTTACAACATAAGCAAAAGAGAATGATATAGTCCACACACGACCCCGAGAAGAAATGGGGCTCACCAGAATTGCTGGAAAGATGAAGGGAAGGCACCACTAACGGGGGGCTGAGCTACCTGCTATGGAACAACCTACATCCATATAAAAGATGTAGCGCCCCCGGCAAAAGGGACGCTAGTACCGTTGAATAGTACTAGTATGTATGAACAAAGTTTATTCTAAGTAAAATCAGATAGTACCCAATTGAAAGACAGTCAGGGCAACCACACATATACCACATAAATATACCCACAATGAAGATTTCACAATTACTCATTTCAATTATTCATCCGTTCACATTTCACCCTTATTACCTCTCCACCCTTATTATTTCATGTTGTGGCATGCAGCCCGATCCCACCGTACATTGACATTTCACCCTTATTACCTCTCCACCCTTATTACTTCGTGTTGTGGAGTGCAACCCGATCCCATCGTACAATCACAACTCACCCTTATTACCTCTCCACCATTATTTCTTCGTGTTGCGGCGTTCAACCCGATCCCACCGTACATTCACATTTGATAGCAACAACAACCAATCAATTAAATCACCGGGATTTTCATCATCAAGAACATAAGTTCATATCAACCCATAACTATGTGAAATCAAGGCACAATGATCCTTACCAAACAGTGACTCATATATGGTGTTGCCAAAATTATTTAACTCAACTAACTCAATTCACAATTTCTGTTCATCATTTGCCACACACGGCCATTAGCAATTAAATACATTCCCACATAAGGGTACATTAACATTCTTTCATTTAATAGCATATACCCCTATATCGACATATTTGAACGTTTAACAAGCCTTACACATGATATGATTAGCACAGAGAATCACCCTTTACAATCTCAATTAGCATGGTAATCAACTAAGAAAATCAGGGAATGAAATCTTACACATCAACAAAGCCGGACAGTCAATTCACATATGCTCAAGCAAGAAATTCTTACCGTGTCCTCGGACACCAACAAGGTGACTCTACAAAGATTAAAGTTTTCCATACATACCTCGAGTCAAAATTCCCCTTTAATATCTGTCACAATTCTCCGAACCGCCTAGCACCGTCAATCTAGTCCACAATGTGACATATTTCACTTAGAATTAGGAATCTTGAATTCATTTAAGCATTTTATCAAACACCATGTGGTCCATTAGCTTAACTAAACCCTTTTTAGTGAAAGATTACTTTAACTAACTCCCCTTTACTAGGTTATGGAAGATTATTCACATGCATGCAAGTCTTATCTCTTATTTTCACAATTAACTCACGTGTTCTACCACTTTTTAGCTTAAACCTGAGAATTAAAAGGAAATGGGGTGGGGACTTACCTCTTATTGCAAATAAAATTAAGATTACTCGATAATTTTCGGGCCTGAGTGATGTTTGAAGAATCAATTTCGGGAAGATGGGGACTTCTCTCTCTAGAACCCACTCTCACTTCTCTCTATTTTGTTCAGATGTATGTTAAAAATGAAGGGGAGGGGTGTTTTATTAATCTGGGGGTCGGGTGCAAAATTAGAAATTAAAAGGGCCGCGAAGCAGGAGATGCGGTCAGGAATGCGATGCGATCTGCATTCTTATCGCATAGTTGGGCCTTAAATGGGCCAAAAAGGGGAACCAAACTGCCCCGATATGCGACCATTATGTGGTTCGCATACATGTTATACGATCGCATAATGCGTCGCATAACCTCTTCCGCGAAAATGGAGGTGCAAGGATGCGACAGCTATGCGGTCCGCATTCCCAAAATGTGATCGGAACTTGGGCCGCATAACTGTCCTCAAATTGGATAAAAGGTTGTCCAAATATGCGACCACTATGCGATCCACATACTTGATCTGCGATCGCATAGTGGACCACAGATCTGCGCGATTCTGGAAAATTTTATCTTTTAAGTCCCGGGGTACTCTTTACTCAAAAGGGTCCGTTTTTAAAAAATTCTACAGTTATAACAACACAGGGACCTATTCGGGCATTATTTTAGACATGAAATTTTACGGGCCTTTACATCCTCCCCCACTTATAATCATTCGTCCTCGAATGAGGATTAGGGTATCATTTCTTCTTTGGAAACACAATATGCAAACCCCTAATTTTCACTAACTCCGATATTTTTTGAAAATTTTACCAGAGTTTCCTTTGTAATTAGGCCTATCTACCTGTCAGAGAGCCCCGGAAACACATTGTTAACCAATTTCACACATTTTCAATTACTCCAACAACTTGCACATAATTCAGTCATCTCATCAAATCGTATACAACTCAATTACTTCAACATGCTATATATAATTCAGTTAGCACCACAACTTGCATATTATTTACCTATCACATGAATTGCACATACTTTAGCTTACTTCAAGGAGTTGCACATTACCCAAATAATCACAACATACAAAAATATGGCACAACTTGAGATGTTACAAGAGTAGGGCATTTAGGGGGGAAATGGGGTGCTTTTGCACAAAATTTGACACAACATATAATTGCGTAGAGATGACAGCTCTCACGATCACTACTAGACTTATTCAAACAAATGGGGATATTTTTCTTTCATTTCATTTTCCGCTTCCCACGTGGTTTCCTCGACTTGCTGACTTTGCCATAACACTTTAATATAAGCAATTTCTTTGTTTCATAACTTACAGACTTTCCTATTTAGAATAGCAACCGGAACCTCTTCATATGACTATTCTTCATTAATTTCAATGGTCTCAACTGGAACGATGGTAGCTGGATCTCCAATTACCTTCTTTAGCATGGACACATGAAACAGTGGATACACTAATGAAATTTCACGGGGCAATTCCAGCCCATACGCTACTTGCCCTATCCTTTTAGTGATTCGATATGACCCGGCATACCTCGGGCTCAATTTCCCTTTCTTCCCAAACCGCATTACCCCCTTCATGGGAGACACCTTCAAGAATACCCAATCATCTACTTGAAACTCCAAATCTCTACGACGAACGTCCGCACAGGATTTCTGGCGACTCTAAGCAGTTTTCATCCTCTCCTGAATGACTCTAACTTTTTCCATAGCTTGGTGCACAAGATCCGGTCCTATCAATTCTGCCTCACCAACCTCAAACCATCCAATCGGATACCTACACCTTCTTCTGTACAATTCCTCAAATGGGGCCATCTGAATACTAGCATGGAAACTGTTATTGTAAGCAAACTCCCTAAGAGGCAAGTGATCATCCCAGCTACCCTTGAAATCTAATACACAAGCTCGTAGAATATCTTCAAGCGTCTGAATAGTCCGCTCCACTTGACCGTCCGTCTGTGGGTGGAAATCTGTACTGAGATTCACCTGAGTACCCAAACCTTGTTGAAATTTCCTCCAAAAGTTAGTTGTGAACTTGGGCCCTCGATCCGAGATAATAGAAACTGGAGTTCCATGGAGTCTGACTATTTATTTTATATACAACTGACCGTACTATTTTGTAGTATCAGTAGATTTGACTGGCAAGAAATACGCCGAGTTCGTGAGTCGATCCACTATTACCCAAATTGAGTTGAACTTGCGCTGGATGCGGGGTAACCCTACCACAATGTCTATATTGATAATTTCCCATTTCCACATCGGTATTTCCATAAGCTGCGCCAACCCACCAGCCCTCTGATGATCGGCCTTCACTTGCTGAAAATTCGGACACCTAGCCACAATGTTCGCCACACCTCTCTTCATACCATTCCACCATTAAATCTCCTTGAGATCGCGATACATTTTCGTAGAACCTGGGTGAACAGAATACCTGGAATTATGATCCTCTTCCATTACCTTATCCCCAAGATCATCCACATCTGGAACACATAATCACCCTTGACACCGCAAGACACCGTCATAATTGCCTAGTTAAAATGCTGAAGTCTTGTGATTCAAAATTACCTCTCTCAACTGTACCAATGCTGGATCTCTGAATTGCTCTTCCTTGACTTCCATTACAAGTCAAGATTCTGCTCCGTTACGTACCATGACATTCCCCTCATTTGAGGCCGAAAGATAGACCCCAAGACTGGCCAACTGTTTAAACCTCCCGAGCCAAAGGCCTCTGGCCAGCCTCAAAATGTACCAAGCTACCTATGGATTTGCGACTAAGAGCGTCGGATACCACATTCGCCTTCCCTGGATGGTACAAAATATTCAATTCATAATCTTTGAGAAATTCTAACCACCTCCACTGCCTTAAGTTCAACTCCTTCTGCTTGAATAAATACTGAAGACTCTTGTGGTCTGTGAACACGTCCACATGGACCCCATAAAAATAATGCCGCCAAATTTTCAATGCAAACACAACCGCTGCGAGCTCCAAATCATGCGTCAGATAATTCTTCTCGTTTTTCATGAGCTGCCTTGAAGCATACGCTATTACCTTACCACATTGCATCAATACACACCCCAAACCGACCCTTGAAGCATCACAATACACCACAAACTCTTCTGAACCTTCCAGCAAGGTCAACACTGGCGCCGAAGTCAGTCTTGATTTCAATTCATTAAAGCTCTTTTCTCAAGCATCGGACCACTAAAAATTAACTGCTTTCTGCGTCGTCTTAGTCAATGGGGAGGCGAGGGTATAGAATCCCTCCACGAACCTCCGATAATACCCAGCTAGACCTAAGAAACTGTGAATCTCTATCGAGGTTGTTGGTCTAGGCCAATCCTTTACCGCTGCAATCTTTTGGGGATCAACCCGAATCCCTTCCCTGGAAACAACATGGCCCAAAAAGGAGACTGATTCTACCCAAAACTCACATTTTGAAAAATTCGCATACAACTGGTGCTGATGAAGAGTCTGCAGAACTGCCCTGAGGTGATTAGCATGATCTTCCCGACTCCGCGAATAAACCAGGATGTCATCAATGAAGACTATCACAAAGGAGTAAAGAAACGGATTGCAAATCCGATTCATAAGATCCATAAAAGTTGTTGGGGAGTTGGTTAGCCCAAAAGACATTAGCAGAAATTCAAAGTGCCCATAACGAGTACTGAAGGAGGTCTTAGGAATATCCCGCTCCCTAATCTCTAACTGGTGATATCCGGACCGTAAATCAATCTTTGAGAAGAACCTAGCACCTTGCAATTGATCGAATAAGTCATCTATCCAAGGAAATGGGTATTTTTTATTGATGGTGACCTTGTTGAGCTACCGATAATCAATACACATCCAAAGCAATCCATCCTTCTTTCTGACAAAAAGAACCGGTGCGCCCCACGTCGACACGCTTGGCCGAATGAAACCCTTTTCTAATAGATCTTTCAATTGTTCTTTTAGCTCTCTCAATTCTGCTGGCGCCATCCTGTAAGGTGGAATAGATATTGGGTGCGTATCTGGCAATACATCAATCCCGAAATCGATCTCTCTATATGGTGGAATTCCAGGAAGCTCGTCCGAAAATACTTCAAGAAATTCATTCACGAACGGCACATACTCGGGAGCAGGCATCTCTGAAGTGGTGTCCGCAACCCAGACTAGATGATAGATGCACCCTTCCTGATCATCTTGGAGGCCTTAAGATAGGATATAAACTTACCCCACGGCACATCATCATTCCCATTCCATTCAATAACTGGTTCGTTACGAAACTCGAGCCTCATAATTCTTGTTCGGCAGCCGATTTTAGCAAAGCACGAGTAGAGCCAATCCATTCATATGATTACATCAAAATCTACCATTTCTAAATCAATAAGATCGGCCGTGGTATCTCGAACACACACCGTGAAAACACAATTCCTATAGACTCGCACGGCCGTAATAGAACCACCAACCAGAGTCGACACTGAGAACGGCTCATTAAGCTATTCGGGTTCTATCCCAAAACTTGAAGCAATAAATGGAGTGACATATGACAATGAAGATTCGGGATCAATAAGAGCATAAACATCGTGCGCTTGGACAGTCAGAATACCGGTGACAACATCTGGAGAAGCCTCTGCACTTTGGCGACCACTCAAGGCATAGAATCGACTGGGTCCCCCTTTACCCCGTGCTCTTCCCCTAGCTGCACCGCGCCCTGCTGGAGCTAGAGGGCGTGCTTAAGATGTGGTGGCTGAACAACTAGACGACTGAGCAGCACCCCTACCTATGCCTTGACTGGGTGCACGACAGTCTCTCTGAACATGGCCTCTCTCTCTGCATCTATAGCACACCGGTATATCCAAGTAACAAGGCTAAGAATGAAACCTGCCACACTTAGGGCATGGGGCCCTCCGTTGCTGCTGAAACCTCCCACCTGAACGACCCAACTGATGGAACCTATTGCTGTCTGAACCTGGTCCAAAGTGACCTCCCTGCTGATAATTGTTCCATGATGGCGGTGCACTGGATGAGGACTTAGCATAGGACTGAGATGGCCTTGATGACCCTCTCCCAAGGGCTGATCTCCCACCTCCAACTGAACTCCTAGGGTGGCCTGCTGATCGGGCCCTACTACCATGTTCTCTCTCCATTCTTATCTTTAATTTTCGAGCCTCCATAGCTTGGGCGAATCCCACAATTTTCCCATAGTTCATATCTGAGTGCAAAGATACTGTAGCAGCCTAATTGACACCCAAGGGACCAAGGCCCTGAACAAACCGACGAACTCTGGCCTTCATAGTCGGCATCATGTGGATAACATACTTGAAAAAGCTCACGAAATCCATATGGTACTCCCACACACTCATGTTTCTCAGCTTAGGGACCTCAAACTCCGCAGCACGGGCTGTCCTAGTCTCGGCAGGCAAGAAATGATCCATAAAAGCATCTACAAACTCATCCTACCTCGTCGGAGGGCTCCCCTCCCCACAGGAACTCTCCCACATCTCGAACCATAAATATGTTGCTCCCTTTAGATGATAGGAAGCTAACTCAACTCCCTCTGTCTTAGTAGCCCTCATACCCCAGAGAGTCTTGTACATTTCATCTATAAGACCTTGAGGATCGGCCTCTGGGTCGGTGCCGGTGAACTTTGGAGGGGCTAGCCGCAGAAAAGGGTTGACTCTGGAACCCGAGAATCCCCTTGCACGCTAGAGGAAGCAGGGGCAGCATGTGAACTTTGGGCCTGAGAGGCCACTTGCTGAGTCAACATCTAAATATCTCCCCTGAGGTCCTCATCAAAAATACCGGGACCGAAAGCTGGGACTGAGGAAGGATCAGGAACATCAGCGGGAGGGACTGTGGCACCCTCCGCTGAAGCAGGAATTGGAACAGTTTGGCCTGGAAGGGAAGGGTCAGGCAGATTAAGGGTCGGGGAATCATTCTCACCAGCACCGTCAGATAAGGAATTTATGGCAAAACTTGGGGTGGCATTGGCCTCTAGGCCGAGTCGATCTCTCTTCTTGGGTTCCATTTACTAAAAATTAGGACAATGCACGAGTTAGATAAGAATATTCTCACATTCCACTTCATCGCACGATAAAGAGTAACAATGAAAGGGTATTTTTCTGATGACCCAAAAGGTCATCCTGTGTAAGTTTAGCAAAAACTATGTTTCGAGGCCTCGATAGCCTCTGTTAATCTCACCTTAATGTGCGTGCACAGCCCAGGCGCGTAGCCGGGAAGCTTTTTATGTGGAAACTTGATAAAGAGTTGAATTTATAATAATTAATTGAATAAAGTTGACTTTGGTCAACATTTTTTGTAAACGGACCCGGACCCGTGATTTGGCAGTCCCGGAAGGTCCGTAGGAAAATATGGGACTTGGGCGTATGCCAAGAATCAAATTCCGAGGACCCAAGTCCGAGAAATGAATTTTTAAAGAAAATTATTTTCTGAAAAATAATAAAGGCTATGAAAATGAACCTCGTTGTGAAAGTTGCGTTAGCTGCCCGTGGTATGGTTCCGGAAACTGGAACAGGTTCAATATGTGTTATTTAAGTTATCTGTGAAATTTGGTAAGGAACGGACTTGATTTGACGCGTTTCGGATCAAAAATGGGAAATTGAGAGTTAATGATGTTTTGAGGATTTTCATAGAATTTGAAATTTAGTTTGGAACGTGATTTCATGTTATCGAGGTCCGAATGTGATTCCGAGACCGAGAATGATTTTGTTATGTCATTTATGACTTGTCCGAAAAATTTGATATTGTTCCGAGTCGTATAGGTCGGTCCGGCGCATGTTTATAGAAATCAAGAACTTGAAGTTTCTTAAGTTACGGTTTTAGGGGTTTTGGGGTGTGATTTTGAGTTTTAGAGTTCTTTTGAGTGTTCCGTGGGCTCGAGCAAGTCCGTATAATGATTTGGGACTTGTTGCTATTTTTGGACAGGAGCTCGGGTGTACTTAGGTGCCTCCCGGACCCCTAACGGGGCTAGAAAGCAGCTAAAACAACTGTTGGTGCAGCTGTTGCTGGTGTGACCGCAGGTGCGGTTGCCCAGCCGCAGGTGCAAGACCGCTCCTGCGGTCCCAGCCTCGCAGGTACAGTTCTTTTTCTGCAGGTGCGGGACCACATGTGCGGCCCCCAACTCCGCAGGTGCGAACCCTGCTCCCCTGGCCATTTTTCCCAGGTGTTTCCATTTCCTCGCAGGTCCCAGAGGGGATCATTGCTACCCCGGTGCTTCAGGACGCTCTAGTTCGCTTGGTGGGACTTATAGAGAGTGTGGCTCAGGCCGATTTTCATCCTACTGCACCATCTGGTTCTCAGGCTGGGGGAGGGACCCAGACTCCTATTATTCATACCCCAGAGCATGTTGCCACTCAGTTTCAGACTCCAGCACCTCAGACAGCTGGAGTAGCTCAGCCGGGTATTGTGACACCGGCAACCGAGGGTACAACTATGTCAGCAGATGCTCTATGGAGACAGGATCGGTTCACCAAGTTATTCACTACTACATTTGATGGTGCACCATCAGAGGATCCCCAAGATTATTTAGACAGTTGTTATGAGGTTCTTCGGAACATGGGCGTTGTGGAGTCCAATGGAGTTGACTTTGCAACTTTTCGGTTGTCTGGCGCAACCAAGACTTGGTGGAGAGACTATTGCCTGACCATACCAGCTGGGTCTGCACAATTGACTTGGGCTAAGTTCTCCGAGCTATTCTTTGGGAAGTTTCTTCCCACTACTCAGCGAGAGGATCTTCGGAGGAAGTTTGAGCGCCTCCAGCAGGGATCTATGTTTGTCACTCAGTACGAGACGTGGTTCATCACTCTAGCCAGGCATGCACTTATGATACTTCCCACGGATCGGGAGAGGGTTCAGAGATTTATTGAGGGTTTGGCCCAGCCTATCAGACTTTAGATGGCCAGGGAGACGGGTACTGATATCTTCTTTCAGGATGCAGATGATGTAGCCAGACGCATTGAGATGGTATTATCCCAGGGTGGTGGTCAGGGGTCCGACAAGAGACCTCGTCATTTCGGCTGTTTCAATGGTGCTTCATCTGGAGGCAGAGATTCCTTTGGCAGAGGTCATCCCCCAAGGCCTTATTAGTCAGCACTCCAGGCATCCCGCAGTGCATCATCAATTTCCATCAGTGCACCACGGATTTAGATTCTTTAGGGTAATCATTCTAGTCGTCAGGGACAGTTCCATAGTCAGTATTCTCTACAGCCGAGGGCTTGCTACACTTGCGGTGGTATAAGGCATATTTCCAGGTTTTGCTGGTTCTCAGTATTAGAGTTCCCGTGGCATGGTTCCCGCATCAGGTGCACCCTCACCCCTTCAGCTAGCTAGAGGTGGTCGTGGTGCCAGAGGTAGAAGTCATACTCATAGAGGTGGAAGGCAGGTAATGAGAGGTAGAGGTCAGCCCGTAGTAGGTAGACCTAGAGATGTTCAGGTTGGAGGGGCTCCGCCCCGTTGCTATGTTATTCTGGCTAGGCTTGAGGCTGAGGCTTCTAACGTAGTTATCACAAGTACGGTATCAGTTTGCAGCCGAGATGCTTCGGTGTTATGCGATCCCGGTTCTACTTTCTCCTATGTGTCTTCATATTTTCTCCCTTTATTTGATCATGCCCCATAATTCCCTGAGTGCTATTGTATATGTGTCTACCCCGGTAGGTGATTCTATGGTGGTATATCGAGTCTACCGTGCTTGCTTAGTAGTTATTGGTGGGATGGAGACTCAGGTTGATCTTTTACTTCTACATATGGTGGACTTTGATGTTATATTGAGGATGGATTGGCTATCTCCCTATCACGCTATTCTGGACTGTCATACCAAGACAGTGACCTTGGCCTTGTCAGGTGTGCCTCGTTTGGAGTGGAGAGGGACTCCTAGCAATTCTTCTAGTAGAGTTATTTCTTATATGAAGGCTCAGCGTATGGTCGAGAAAGGTTGTTTGGCCTATTTGGCCTATGTTCGTGATTCTAGTGCTGAGGTTCCTTCTATGGAGTATGTGCCTGTGGTTCGTGAGTTCCTAGAGGTTTTCCCTGCTGACCTACCGGGTATGCCACCCGACAGGGATATTGACTTTTGTATCGAGGTGGCTCAGGGCACTCAGCCCATTTCTATTCCGCCATATCGTATGGCCCCGCTAGAGTTTAAGGAATTCAAGGATCAGTTGCAGAACTTGTTGGATAAAGGCTTCATTAGGCCTAGTGTTTCTCCTTGCGGTGCTCCAGTATTGTTCGTTAACAAGAAAAATGGCTCAATGAGGATGTGTATTGACTACCTGCAGCTGAATAAGGTTACTATCAAGAACAAGTATCCTCTGCCGAGGATTGATGATCTAATTGACCAGCTTCTGGGTGCTATAGTGTTTTCCAAGATAGACTTGAGATCTACTTACCATCAGCTGAGGATTAGGGCATCTGATGTACCTAAGACGGCCTTCCGCACTCGTTATGGGCATTATGAGTTCTTGGTGATGTCATTCGGGTTGACAAATGCCCCCGCTACTTTTATGGAGTTGATGAACCGAGTGTTCAGGCCTTATTTGAACTTGTTCGTTATTGTTTTCACTGATGATATCTTGATATACTCTCGCAGCCGAGAGGAGCATGAGCAGCACCTTACAGTCGTCCTCCAGACATTGAGGGATAGTCAGTTGTATGCCAAAGTTTCTAAGTGTGAGTTCTGGTTGAGTTTGGTGGCATTTCTGGGCCATGTTGTGTCGGTAGAGGGTATTTAGGTGGATCCCAAGAAGATTTCGGCAGTCAGAGATTGGCCTAGGCCCACTTCAGCTACAGAGATTCGGAGTTTCTTGGGCTTAGCAGATTATTATCGCCAATTAGTGGAGGGCTTTTCATCTATCGTAGCCCCGATGACCAGGTTGACCAAGAAGTGTGCCCAGTTCAGGTGGTCGGATGAGTGTGAGGCGATCTTTCAGAAGCCCAAGACAGCCTTGAGCACGGCACTAGTGTTAGTTTTGCCCACAGGTTCAGGGCCGTATACCATGTATTGTGATGCTTCACGGGTTGGGCTTGGTGCAGTGTTGATGCAGGATGGAAAAGTCATAGCCTATGCTTCTCGTCAGTTGAAGGTTCATGAGAAGAACTATCCAGTTCATGATCTGGAGCTTACTATTGTTTATGCATTGAAGATTTGGAGGCATTACTTCTATGGTGTGCCTTGTGAGGTATTTACGGATCATAAGAGTTTACAATATTTATTCAGGCAAAGGGAGTTGAACATGAGACAGAGAAGGTGGTTAGAGTTACTGAAGGATTATGACATTACCATTCTTCATCATCCGGGGAAGGCTAATGTGGTGGACGATGCATTGAGCAGGAAGTCAGTCAGTATGGGCATTCTAGCTTATTTATCAGCCTGGGAGCGACCTCTTACATGGGATGTTCAGGCTTTAGCCAACCGATTTATGAGGTTGGAGGTTTCTGAGACTGGCAGTGTGTTGGCACATACCATGGCCCGTTCTTCATTGTATGACCGTATTCGGGCCACGCAGTATGATGATCATCATTTATGTGTTCTTAGAGATACAGTCTGACACGGAGGTGCCAAGCAGGTTACGGTTGATGATGAGGGATTTCTACGGATGCATGGCCGTATTGGTGTACCCGATATTGATGGTATTCATGAGTTGATACTATAGGAGGCCCATAGTTCCCGGTATTCCATTCATCCGGGCACAACAAAGATGTACCAGGACTTGCGGAAGCATTATTGGTGGCGGAGGATGAAGAAGGATATTGTAGCTTATGTAGCTCGGTGCTTGAACTGTCAGCAGGTTAAGTACGAGCACTAGAGACCCGGTGGTTTGATGTAGCAGATTCAGCTTCCTGAGTGAAAGTGGGAGCGTATTACAATGGACTTTGTAGTTGGACTCCCACAGACTCAGAGGATGTTTGATGCGGTTTGGGTTGTGGTGGATAGGCTAACCAAGTCGGCGCACTTCATTCCGGTATCAGTTTCATATTCAGCGGAGAAGTTGGCAAGGATATATATGAGAGAGATTGTTCGATTTCATGGTGTGCCCTTATCCATTATATCAGACAGAGGTACTCAGTTTACCACCCATTTCTGGAGAGTTTTTCAGCGAGAGTTGGGTACACAGATTGATTTGAGCACAACATTTCATCCCCAGATGGACGGACACTCCGAGCATACTATTCAAATCGTGAAGGATATGTTGTGGGCTTGTGTTATTAATTTTGGTGGTTCATGGGACCAGCTCTTAGCTTTAGTTGAGTTTGCCTACAACAACAGCTACCAGTCGAGCATTTAGATGGATCCGTACGAGGCGGTGTATGGTAGACGGTGTCGGTCTCCAGTCGGATGGTTTGAGCCATAAGATCCTAGGTTGTTAGGTTCCGAGTTAGTCCAGGATGCCTTGGACAAGGTGAAGATTATTCAGGCTAGACTTCGTAAAGCTCAGTCCGGGCAGAAGAGTTATGCGGATCGCAGAGTTCGATATTTGGCATTCATGATAGGAGACCGGGAATTTCTTCAAGTGTCCCCTATGAAGGGCATGATGAGGTTCGGGATGAAGGGAAAGTTAAGCCCTAAGTACATTGGTCCATTTGAGATTTTGGATAAGGTAGGAGAGGTGGCCTACAGACATGCCTTGTGATCGAGTTTATCAGCCGTGCACCCAGTGTTTCATGTGTCTATGCTCCGGAGGTATATTGCGGATCAATCTAATGTACTTGATTTCAGCAGTGTCCAATTGGTCAAGGATTTATCGTATGAGGAGGAGCTAGTAGCCATATTAATTCGGCAGGTTTTTCAGTTGAGATCGAAGAGTTATCCTTCGGTTCGTATTCAGTGGAGGGGTCAGCTTGTCATGGCAGCGACCTGGGAGTCCGAGTCCGATATGCGGAGCCGCTATCCCCACCTTTTCCCAGATTCAGGTACCTTCTATGTCCATTCGAGGACGAACGTTTGTTTTAGAGGTGGAGATTGTGATGACCCAAAAGGTCATCCTTTTTAAATTTAGCAAAAACTTTGTTTCGAGGCCCCGAAAGCCTCCGTTAATCTCACTTAGATGTGCGTGCGCAGCCCGGGCGCGTAGCCGGGAAGCTTTTTATGTGGAAACTTGATAAAGAGTTGAATTTACAATAATTAATTGAATAAAATTGAATTTGGTCAACATTTTTGGTAAACGGACCCAGACCCGTGATCTGGCGGTCCCGGAAGGGCCGTAAGAAAATATGGGACTTGGGCGTACGCCCGAAATCGAATTCGAGGACACAAGTCTGAGAAATGAATTTTTAAAGAAAAGTTTTTTCTGAAAAATAATAAAGGCTATGAAAATGAACCTCGATGTGAAACTTGCCTTACCGGGCCCGTGTTATGGTTCCGGAGCCCGGAACATGTTTAATATGTGTTATTTAAGTTATTTGTGAAATTTGGTAAGGAACAGACTTGATTTGACGGGTTTCGGATCAAAAATGTGAAATTGAGAGTTAATGAAGTTTTGAGGATTTTCATAGAATTTGAAATTTGGTTT
The DNA here is from genome assembly GCA_005239495.1 of Nicotiana undulata. Taxonomy (NCBI): domain Eukaryota; kingdom Viridiplantae; phylum Streptophyta; class Magnoliopsida; order Solanales; family Solanaceae; genus Nicotiana; species Nicotiana undulata. The sequence goes on from ML278547.1 coordinate 92,781, forward strand.
GGAACGTGATTTCATGTTATTGAGGTCCGAATGTGATTCCAGCGCATGTTTATAGAAATCAAGAACTTGAAGTTTCTTAAGTTATGGTTTTAGGGGTTTTGGGGTGTGATTTTGAGTTTTAGCGTTGTTTTAAGTGTTCCGTGGGCTCGAGCAAGTGCGTATAACGATTTAAGACTTATTGGTATTTTTGGACGGGAGCTCGGGTGGGCCTAGGTTCCTACCGGACCCCCAACGGGGCTAAAAATCAGCTAAAACAACTACTGGTGCGGCTGGTGCTGGTGTGACCACAGGTGCGGTTGCCTAGCCGCGGGTGCGGAGGTTCCGCATGTGCGGTTCTTTTTCCGCAGGTGCAGGACCGCAGGTGCGGCCTCCAACTGCGCAAGTGCGAACCCAGCTCCCCTGGCCATTTTCCCCTGGTGCGGCCATTTCCTCGCAGGTGCGGTCCCAGGGTCGCAGGTGCGGAAACGCCTGTAGGCAACCTGTATTTAAGTGTCAAAAACTCTGGTTTCCTTTATTTACACCCATTCCAACCTCCATTGAAGGGTCCTAAGAGCTTGAGAAACCATTCCTCGACCCACTTCCAGTAGAGGTAAGTAATTTCACACTCTTTTACTAGTTTAATTCATGAATTGTCAAGGGGATTAACTACTAAATCTTAGAAAAGAATCTAGGTTTTGAGTAGTAAATGAGATTTTTGGGAATTTGGTGAACTATCCAATTAATGATATGAATTCAAGTAGAAACTTCATATTAATGATCCTTAGGCTATGCGTGAGTGATTCCTCCGAGAATTTTCGGGATTTGACCATGCAGGGCCCGGGGTCGAATTTTAGTATTTTTGGAAGAATAGTAGAAGATGTATAATTAGGCCTTGGAATTGGTTTATTGAGTAATTATTGATGTTAATAAATCTATTATGTTTAGATATTATCGATTCGGAGTTGGATTCGAGAGGAAAGGCTTGATTGAGGCTTGACTTGAACTTTGGAGTTGAGGTAAGTGATTGGCCTAAGCTTAGCTTGAGGGATTAGGTATAGAGTCTTATTTGCTATGTGTAATTCATGTCCAATATATAGGAGGGGTGACGAGTGCTTACACGTTGCGGTCAAGCATACCCGTGAGTAAATTGTGATGAATCGTACCGTGTTCTTAATATTCTTTATACTATGAGTAATTGGTTGGTTAGAAGTGATACCTTGATGTTGTTTCATGACATGGGGAGTTATTGTGTTGTTGTTTCAGTTGAGGCTTTTACTGTTGAAATTATATTTCTGATGCGAGGTTGGTTATAGCTGAGTTCCTTGCCGGGACGATAGAATTTTATTGAGTATCTCCATACACTTGGGACTTCTTATTGTTGATTTTCACATTATATTGTTGATTGTTTATTATTTATCGCATGAGGGGACATGTCGTGCTGATTGTTATTATTTATCACACGAGGGGACATGCCGTGTTGATCGTTTATTATTTATCGCTCGAGGGGACATGACATGCTTATTGTTATTATTTATCACACGAGGGGACATGCCGTGTTGATCGTTTATTATTTATCGCTCGAGGGGACATGACATGCTTATTGTTATTATTTATCACACGAGGGGACATGCCGTGTTGATCGTTTAGTATTTATCGCACGAGGGGACATTCCATGGTGATTGTTATTATTTATCACACGAGGGGACATGCCGTGTTGATCGTTTAGTATTTATCGCACGAGGGGACATTCCATGGTGATTGTTATTATTTATCACACGAGGGGACATGCCGTGTTGATCGTTTATTATCTATCGCACGAGGGGACATGCCGTGCTGATTGTTATTATTTATCACACGAGGGGACATGCCTTGTTGATTGTTTATTATTTATCGCACGAGGAGACATGCCGTGCTGATTGTTATTATTTAATCACAAGAGGGGACATGCCGTGTTGATCGTTTATTATTTATCGCACGAGGGGATATGCCATGCTGATTGTTTATTCTTTATCACGCGAGGGGATATGCCGTGTTGATTGTTGATTATTTATTGCACGAGGGGACATTCCGTGCCGAGTGATTGCGAGATTACGCACGAGGGGACATGCCGTGTTTCTTTGCTGTTCATTATCTGTTCTGAGACGTTAAATTCCTGCTTTTACTTTTTACATTTAAGTTATTACCCTGTTCTATTGTGCTAGCATTTTGTTGCCCCTTTTACCCCATCATGTTCTCCCTGTATCTGTTTTACTTGCTTATTTCCGTTGATATTTTCCTGTTATTATATAGAATTACACATGTACATATATTGTTATCGGTCCTAGCCTCGTCACTACTTCGCCGAGGTTAGGCTCGGCACTTTCTCAGTACATGAAGTCGGTTGTACTGATGCTACACCTGCACTTCTTTATTTTGTGCAGACTACGCAGTCGGACCCGGTGGTCACTGACGGTCGGAGCATTTCATCAGTTCATACAGGAGACATCGAGGTAGACCCGCAGACGTTCGTGGGCCTTGGCCTCCCCTTCTACCCTTCACTTTCAGCTCTGTCTTATCTTATAGCTTCAAATACAGTCATATGTACTTATTTCAGACCTTTGTATTTAGTAATCTCTTAAACAATTTATGAGTATGTGACACCAGTTCTGGGATATGTATATGGGTTTTATTTCGAAGTTTCTATATTATTTTGAATTTAGTTAACCTTCATATTGTTGACAATCGATGCCTTAGTTATCTTGTTCATTTTATTTGTTAATGAGTTTATTTGGTTCAAACGTTTGCTTGTCTAGCGGGTTCAACGTTAGGCGCCATCATGGCCCGAAGGTGTGATTTCGGGTCGTGAAAATTTTCCCAAATGTCCATGCAACCCCCTAATTATAGATGTGGTCGACAACACACCGATAAGAATGGCTCTACTAGACACGGCTCCGAGACATCTTAGTATACTTCTAAAATCTTAGGCCCTGATACCAAGTTTTTCACTCCCCAAAACCGAGGGACGAGACCGGCGCCTAACCGGATGAACCCAGTCAAGCAAACCTGGATTGCCTTTCCTACCCAACACATTTCCCCATTTTCATAATATACATTGTTCCATAAGAATTAGCCAATTAGATACAAAGTACGATTTACAACATAAGTTCTTTTTCCTCTTTTAACTTTCAACATTTGATAATTCAAATACATATATAATACATACAACTTTTCCGATGCGATCCACGACTACGAGTAAGTACAACTACTGGCCAAAATTTACATATATACCACCCACACAGTGTCTACGGAGCCTCTAAGAATACTAGGAGTTTTACATAAACTTGTCGGTAACAAGGCCTCGTCTATACCTTTTACAACATAAGAAAAAGAGAATGATATTGTCCACACACGGCCCCAAGAGGAAATGGGGCTCACCAGAACTGCTGAAAAGATGAAGGGGAGGCACCACTAACGGCGGGCTAAGCTACCTGCTATGGAACCACCTACATCCATATAAAAGATGTAGCGCCCCCGGCAAAAGGGACACTAGTACCGTTGAATAGTACTAGTATGTATGAACAAAGTTTATTCTAAGTAAAATCAAATAATACCCAATTGGAAGACAGCCAGGGCAACCACATAGATACAACATAAATATACAAAAAATCACAATGAAGATTTCACAGTTACTCATTTCAATTATTCATCCGTTCACATTTCACCCTTATTACTTTGTGTTGCGGCGCGCAATCCGATCCCACCGTACATTCACATTTCACCCTTATTACCTCTACACCCTTATTACTTCGTGTTGCGGCGTGCAACCCGATCCCACCGTACAATCATATCTCACCCTTATTACCTCTCCACCCTTATTTTTTCGTGTTCCGGCGTGCAACCCGATCCCACCGTACATTCACATTTGATAGCAACAACAAAAAATCAACTAAATCATAAAGATTTTCATCATCAAGAACATAAGTTCATATCAACCCACAACTATGTGAAATCAAGGCACAATTATCCTTACCAAACAGTGACTCATATATGGTGTTGCCAAATTATTTAACTCAACTAACTCAATTCACAAATTTTGTTCATCATTTGCCACACACGGCCTTAAGCAATTAAGTACATTCCCACATTAAGGTACATTAATAATCTTTCATTTAATAGCACATACTCTTATATCGACATATTTGAACGTTTAACAAGACTTACACATGATAGGATTAGCACAGAGAATCACCCTTCACAATCTTAATTAGCATAGTAATCAACTAAGAAAATCAGGGAATGAAATCTTACACCTCAACACAGCCGGACAATCAATTCACATATGCTCAAGCAAGAAATTCTTATCGTGTCCTCGGACACCAACAAGGTGACTCTACAAGGATTAAAGTTTGCCATACATACCTCGAGTCTAAATTCCCCTTTAATATCTATCACAATTCACCGAACCGCCAAGCACCGTCACTCTAGTCCACAATGTGACATATTTCACTTAGAATTAGGAATCTTGAATTCATTTGAGCATTTTATCAAACACCATGTGGTCCCTTAGCTTAACTAAACCCTTTTTAGTAAAAGATTACTTTACCTAGCCCCTTTACTAGGTTATGGAAGATTATTCACATGCATGCAAGTCTTATCTCTTATTTTCACAATTAACTTATGTGTTCTACCCTTTTTTAGCTAAAACCTTAGAATTAAAAGGAAATGGCGTGGGGACTTACCTCTTATAGCGAAGAAGATGAAGATTACTCGATAATTTCCGAGACTGAGTGATGTTTGAAGAATCAATTTGGGGAAGATGGGGACTTTTCTCTCTAAGCCCACTCTCACTTCTCTCTATTTTGTTATGATGCATGTTAAAAATGAAGGGGAGGGGTGTTTTATTAAACTGGGGGTCGGGTGCAAAATTATAAATTAAAAGGGCCCCGAAGTAGGAGATGCCGTCAGGAATGCGATCGCATTCCTGCTATGCGGTCCGCATTTCTGTCGCATAGTTGGCCCTTAAATGGGTCAAAAAGGGGAACCAGACTGCCTTGGTATGCGACCATTATGCGGCCCGCATACATGTTATGCGATCGCATAATGCGTCGCATAACCTCATCCACAAAAATTGAGGTTCAAGGATGCGATTGTTATGCGGTCTGTATTCCCAAAGTGCTATCGCATCTTGGGCCGCATAGTTGTCCTCAAATTGGACAGAAGGTTGTCCAGTTATGCGACCACTATGCGGTCCGCATACCTGATATGCGATCGCAAAGTGGACCGCAGATCTGCGCGATTTCGGAAAATTTTATCTTTTAAGTTCCGGGGTACTTTTTACTCAAAAGGGTCCGTTTTGAAGAAATTCTACAGTTATAACAACAAAGGGACCTATTTGGGCATTATTTTAGACATGAAATTTTATGGGTCTTTACAGTATCCACTAAGAAACATTTTGCATAAACAAAAGTTATTAGGGAGATTAGGTAAATGGGCAATATAATTAAGCCAACATGACATAATATATCAGACTAGGAATGCAATAAAGTCTCAAATTTTAGCTGATTTCGTCGTTGATTTTAATACTAGCATAATCCGTGAAGTGGAAAAAGAGTTACAACTCTTCAACGGGGCTATCCAGGAATATGGACCCTATTTACTAACGTCTCTTCTAACAAAAAAGAAGCCGACTTGGGAATTGTTTTAATATCACCTACGGGTGAAAAGACACGGAAAACCATTAAATGTTAGCCCATAACTAACAATGTGTGATGACCCAAAAGGTCATCCTGTGTAGATTTAGCAAAAAACTGTGTTTCGAGGCCCTAAAGCCTCTGTTAATCTCACCTCGATGTGCGTGCACAGTACGGGCGCGTAGCCGGGAAGCTTTTATGTGGAAACTTGATAAAGAGTTGAATTTATAACAATTAATTGATTAAAGTTGACTTTGGTCAAATTTTTTGATAAACGAACTAGGACCCGTGATTTGATGGTCCCAGAGGGTTCGTAGGAAAATATGGGACTTGGGCGTATGCCCGGAACTGAATTCCGGGGACCCAAGTCCGAGAAATGAATGTTTAAAAGAAATTATTTTCTGAAAATAATAAAGGCTTATGAAAATGAACCTCCTGTGTTGCCGGGACCGTATTATGGTTTCGGAGCCTGGAACAAGTTCAATACGTGATATTTAAGTTATCTGTGAAATTTGGTAAGGAACGGACATGATTTGACGGGTTTCAGATCAAATATGGGAAATTGAGAGTTAATGAAGTTTTGAGGATTTTCATAGAATTTGAAATTTGGTTTGGAACGTGATTTTATGTTATCGAGGTCTGAATGAGATTCCGAGACCGGGAATGGTTCCGTTATGTCATTTATGGCTCGTCCGCAAAATTTGATGTCATTCCGAGTCGTATAGGTCGGTCTGGCGCATGTTTATAGAAATCAAGAACTTGAAGTTTCGTAAGTTATGGTTTTAGGGGTTTTGGGGTGTGATTTTGACTTTTTAGCGTTGTTTTGAGTGTTCCATGGGCTCGAGCAAGTCCGTGTTCTGATTTGGGACTTGTTGGTATTTTGGGACGGGGGCTCGGGTGGGCCCAAGTGCCTCCCAGACCCCAACGGGGCTAAAAACCAGCTAAAACAACTGTTGGTGTAGCTGTTGTTGGTGTGACTGTAGGTGCGGTTGCCCAGCCGCAGGTGCGGGACCGCTCCTGTGGTCCCAGCCTCGCAGATGCGAAGGTTCTGCAGGTGCGGTTCTTTTGCCGTAGGTGCGGGACTGCAGGTGCGGCGCCCAACTCCGCAGGTGCAAACCCAGCTCCCCCGACCCTTTTCCGCAGGTGCGGCAATTTCTTTGCAGGTGCGGGACCGCATGTGCGGTCCCAGGGTCGCAGGTTCGGAAACCCTTGTAGGCAGCCTGTATTTAAGTGTCAAAACTCGGGTTTCCTTCATTTACACCCATTCCAACCTCCATTCAATGGTCCTAAGAGCTTGAGAAACCATTCCTCGACCCACTTCCAGTAGAGGTAAGTAATTTCATTCTATTTTTACTAGTTTAATTCATGAATTGTCAAGGGGATTAACTACTAAATCTTAGAAAAATCTAGGTTTTAAGTAGTAGATGGGATTTTTTTGAAATTTGATGAACTATCCAATTAAAGCTATGAACTCAAGTAGAAACTTCATATTAATGATCCTTAGGCTATGGGTGAGTGATTCCTCCGAGAATTTTCGGGATTCGAGCATGCGGGCCCGGGGTCAAATTTTAGTATTTTTGGAAGAATAGTAGAAAATGTATAATTAGGCTTTGGAATTGATTTATTGAGTAATTATTGATGTTAATAAATCCATTATGTCTAGATATTATCGATTCAGAGTTGGATTCGAGAGGAAAGGTTGTGATTGAGACTTGACTTGCATTTTGGAGCCCATGTAAGTGTTTGGCTTAACCTTAGCTTGAGGGAATAGGTATAGAGTCTTATTTGCTATGTGTAATTCATGGCCAACGTATAGGTGAGGTGAGGGGTTCCTATATGTTGTGGTCAAGCATGCCCGTAGGTCAAACATGATGAATCATACCGTGTTCTTAATATTCTCTGTATTATGAGTAATTGGTGATTTAGAAGTGATACCTTGATGTTGTTTCATGACATGGGGAGTTATTGTGTTATTTGTTTTAGTTGAGGCTTTTATTGTTGAAACTGTATTTCTGATGCGAGGTTGGTTATAGTTGAGTCCCTTGCCGGGACGATAGAATTTTATTGAGCATTTCCTTACACTTGAGATTTCTCATTGTTAATGTTCACATTATATTGTTGCTTTTATATTCTTTATCACACGAGGGGACATGCCGTGCTGATTGTTTATTATTTATCACACGAAGGGACATGCCGTGTTGATCGTTTACTATTTATCACACGAGGGGACATGCCGTGCTGATTGTTTATTATTTATCACACGAGGGGACATGTCGTGTTGATCATTTATTATTTATCGCACGAGGGGACATGCCGTGTTGATTGTTTATTATTTATCACACGAGGGGACATGCCGTGTTGATCGTTTATTATTTATTGCACGAGGGGACATTCCGTGCCGAGTGTTACTATACATGCACAAGGGGACATTCCGTGCCGAGTGATTGTGAGATTCTGCACGAGGGGACATGCCATGCCTTTTGCTGTTCATTATCTGTGCTGATGACGTTAAATTCCTGCTTTTACCTTTTTACATTTCAGTTATTACCCTATTCTACCGTGCTTGCATTTTGTTGCCCCTTTTACCCTTAGCATGTTCACCTCGTATCTATTTTTACTTGCTTATATCTTTCGATATTTTCCTGTTATTATATAGAATTGCACAGGTACATATATTGTTGTCGGTCCTAGCCTCGTCACTACTTCGCCGAGGTTAGGCTCGGCACCTACTCAGTACATGGGGTCGGTTGTACTGATGCTACACCTGCACTTCTTTATGTTATGCAGACTACGCAGCCGGACCCAGTGGTCACTGACGGTCGGAGCATTTCATCAGTTCATACAGGAGACATCGAGGTAGACCCGCATACGTTCGTGGGCCTTGGCGTCACCTTCTACCCTTCACTTTCAACTATGTCTCATCTTATAGTTCAAAGACAGTCATATGTACTTATTTAAGACCTTTGTATTTAGTGATCTCTTAGACAGTTCGTGAGTATGTGACACAAGTTTTGGGATATGTATATGGGTTTTATCTCGAAGTTTCTATATTATTTGTGGTAATTCTCTATCGTGCCATTTAAATTCTAAATACTAATTGAGTCTCTATCCTACTCGCTCGCAGATGGCGAGGACGCGTGCTTTCTCATCGATCGATCGACAGCCTGATCCTCCTATTGCAGCTCCTACGAGGGGCTGAGGCCGCGCTAGAGGCCGAGGCAGAGCTAGAGCAGCATCTCCAATTGAGGACCCATGGGTAAACTTTGCTGGTGAGGTTCTTACTCAGACAGTCCCAGTTGGACCAACTTAGGTCCCAGAGGGGTTCATTGCTACCCCGATGCTTCAGGACGCTCTAGTCCGCTTGGTGGGACTTATGGAGAGCGTGGCCCAGGACGGTTTTCTTCCTACTGCACCAGCTGGTTCTCAGGCTGGGGGAGGGACCCAGACTCCTGTTATTCATACCCTGGAGCAGGTTGCCACTCGGTTTTAGACTCCGGCACCTCAGACAGTTGGAGTAGCTCAGCCAGGTATTGTGGCACCGACAGCCGAGGACTTATTCTTCCTCTATCTCTATCATGTTGATGCCTCCACCCCTTTCATCTGGGAGCGGATTATTGCGGACATTGGGAGTAGTTTCCTTAGCCTGGATGACCTTGTTATCAATTAGAGACTGGATCTTATCCATCAGTGATCGGTATTCATCAATGGTATGCCCTTTCATGCCGAAATGGTATGCACATGTTTTATTTGGATTGACCCACTAGGATGGATTTTATGAGGTTACAGCAGGGATAAGAGTGACATAACCAGCAACTTTCAGCCTTTCATACAGCTGGTCAATGGGCTAAGAAATAACGGTATATTGTTTGGGTGGCCTGCGATCAAAGTTGGGTCGAGGTCTTGGGAAACGTTGGCGAGTTAGAGGTGACTGGTACTGAGAAGGTTAGGAGCTGGTGGGGTAACGGTTGATATGTTGGCGGATGTGCTGGCTGATATGTGGGTGGGGGTGCTTGGTATGTGAGCGAGGAAGTTCGGTATACCAATGGGGATTTGGGTCCCTGTGCAACCATTACCGTTCTCTCTTATTGCTTCTTGGATATACCACCAGACTGCAAGGCTTTGTTGGTGTCTTGTAGTACTTCGAAATTAGTAACTATTCCGCTCTTAATCCCTTTTTCAATTCTCTCACCTAGCTTGATGATGTCAGAGAATTTGTGGTTTTCAATCACCATCAGCCTCTCATAATACTACGGGTCTTGTGCCCAGACGAAGAATTTGTTCATTTGTTCTTCATCTAGTGCAGACCTGACCTTAGCTGCTACAGACCTCCAGCGAGTGGCATACTCGCGAAAAGTTTCGGTGGGCTTTTTCTTGAGGTTCTTGATATATAATACGTCTGGTGCATTCTCCGTATTGAACCTGAATAACTTCATATGAAGTCTGATGCCATGTTCACCCATTTGGACCACTTCTTAGGGTCTTGTATGATGTACCAAGACAAAGCATCTCCCATTAGGCTCCTCATGAATAACATCATATGAATGTTCTCGTCTCTTCCTACTCCAACCAATTTTTCATAATAGGTCCTAATATGGACCCTAGGATCACTTGTACCGTCGAACATCTGGAACTTAGGAGGTTTGTAACCCTCTGGTAGTTCAACATCGGGCTTTATGCAGAGATCTTCATAGTTCAATCCTTCAACTCCCTTACTTCCGTTAACACCTTGAACTCGGCTAGTCAGCTTCTTGAGTTCTTCGGCCAAATTCGTGATAAGCATATCCTTCTCACAGGATTCAGGTGTGTAAGAAATGGGTTGGGTGGAGTGAGGTAGAGTTCTCAACGTAGAATGGGTTGTTATGATGGCCTAGCGCCTGGGAATAGAGGTGGTCATTTGTGGTCCAGGGACGATCAGTGAGGTGTTTCTCAGAGTGTGGCCAGTGTTGTATTATAGTGGAATAGTTTGATTCTTCGGTGGATTTGTATGGTGGTGAATTGCGGGAGGATTCTGTTTGTTTGGGGTACTCTGAGGAGGTATGGGATTTTGAGTGTTTGGATGATTGACATCTGGAACACTAAGTGGGAAGGATAGATTGTCCAAATTCCGGGCATGATCAATCTCCCCTTGGAGCTTCAACAACCCTTGCTCGAGTATAGCGTCGTTCTGGATTTGAGTACCTTGACTGTCATAAGATTCTGTTCGTTTAGTTGGCATTGTGTTTTCCTTATGATATTGCTCAAATCTTCCATTTTGCCTTTGCCTTTGCTTTTTCCCTTAGGTGGACTAGGATGAGGAGAAGGTGGAGGGCCCCTGGATCTTGTGTGGTATGATGATGATTCCAGAATGCACGAACCAACCTTTGGGGAGCGGAATAATCAAAGGAAAGAAAAAAAACAAAAACAAAAGGTATCCAAGTTAGTGAGGATCATGAGAAAAGATATTTGCGATATTTAAACACATATTGCAGAAACGTGAAAGCGCGTCCTAATTCTGGGAGCCTCGTTGTGCCCGAGATAGGCCTAGCGACAAGTGGATTTGGAGAACTTAGATGCCAAAATGCCTTATTTCATTAATGTAAAAATAGACGAATCCAAAATGACACTAAAATAATCTGCAGGAAATAAAGTCACTAATGGCAGTTGGCCTTATTACATTGATAAAAGAAAAAAGGAAATCCTATCCTACTTGGTCCTAGAAGGACCTTCCCCATATTCGGCATCCTTGATCCCATCGAACAAACACACAGTCCCAGCATCAGGTACGCTCTAACCAGGTGTCCTCCTTCATTTCCCTCGGCTTTCTGGCAGTCTTCGAGACCCTATTGATGATTTTACCTTCCACCTCTACTATGCACCGCTCCAAGTATTCCAGCTTCTTGTTTGAACGGATGGCCATGTCTTTCCACTCTTCGGTCAATCTTTTGTTGGCCTCATGTATTTCCCGGTGCTCATTTTCGGAATCATGGACCCTTTTGCGCAGTCAGTTGTACTTGACATGAGTCTCGGTATCTTCGTCTATGATCCTATTACCTCGGCTAATTCCTGGCCTCGCCGCCCCATATAAGTCGTCTTCCAACTATGATAGATAGAGAGTTAAATTCTCATTTTCTTTATTTCCAGTTATGTAATTCCTATTTAAAGGTCTGTAATAATTATTTGTAAAACAACTCTTGGGTTGGATAGTGAAAAAGGGGTGGATAATATGCATGATGTAGTGTAATCAAGGGTAGAAATCATGCTTCCTAGGTTTACTTTCTCTATGAGCAATAGCAACCATGTTTAGGTACAATATGCCAAGCATGCCACGCATTAGATATCATGCAACATAGGATCCATAGACATATACTGTTTTCAGCATCTCATCATCACTTAGAAATCCTGTCTATAGGATAAATAACAATAACAAAATAAATTGTTATTATGCGACTCTGCCTTTGTAAATATGTTCTGAAACACACTTAGAAATCATGTCCTAGAATAAATAACGTTAACAAAGCAATCATGTCTCATCATGCTACAACCATGCTTACATGCTTAGAAATTCTGCATTAGGATAAGTGGGTTAACACCAATTATTATTCATGTCTTATCATGCTACAACCATGCTTGCGCGCTTAGAAATCCTGTTTCTAGGTAAACAACATTAAAAACTATCATCCATGTCCATTCTAATACTGTGCATAATGGTGTGATTCTATATGCGTTTAGAGATCCTGTTTTAGCGACTACATACTCATGTGATTACACTTAGTCTAAATACAGATGTATAAAACAGTCTTCCTGTTCTCACAACTAGTAATTAGTGTCTGAACATTTGCAACACTTAGAATTGCATGTTATTAGGTATAACGACCTGGAATTGTTAACTAAATCTGAATAAACTGCTACACATTATCCTACGCCTAGGCCAACCTTAGGTAATCAACTTTAAAATAAAACTGGGACTGCCTTCTTGTGATTACTACCAGCATGTTTAAAATCAGTAGGCAAGCTTGATTAGGACTTCCTTTATGAGTTATGTAATAAATTTAACTATGTTGTTATCATTTAGACACCATGTTTAGGATCTGAACTCAAACCCAGACCTTAACTATGTATGAGTCATGTTGTTTATGTGTATTATGTGCGGAGGTATACTTGATCCTTCTAATCTGTTTTCCATGATCCCCTTTAATTGAAGTCCTATCTATTTTATTATATGTCGCCTTAGTATTTTTGCCTTTAAAACCCGAGGGTCTGCCTAAAACCTCCCTTATAGGATAGAAGTCTTAAATTCCTCCAGGACTTATAGGAAGGGGTGGGTAACAGCATGCAATAGAGGTCGAGACCAACACTCGCTTTAATTACCATCACGGGGTGGGAAAGGGTAGATATGGATATGATGACCGGTGCGTTAATACCACATGCAACCCCTCTTTGAGGAGTGTCATACCGGGTATTGCATTCATGTGATCCATATTATAAACAGACGTAGGATACCCCTTTTACTTTCATAAACATGCTTAGATTGTAATTCTTTTCAAAATCTATCTTTCCATTAACTGTTTTCAAATATCCGTGTACTTAGACTTAAATCCCCTATTATTTGAGCCATACTTGTTAATTTGCTAATTGTACAGATTCACAAAAGTTGTTTGGCCGGGAACCACACTTGTGAATCCTTAATGGTGCCTAACAAATTTCCCTTAGGATAATTTGAATCCCTTCCCCTGTCTCTGGTTATCAAACGCAGTTGTAAATGAACCCCCCTAGGTGCCCTAATGCACCTTTAAAATCGTTAGGTGGTGACTCTGCAAAACATGCAAAACCCCTTACCCAAAAGTAATGAGTTTTCCTAACCAATGTCATAAACCCTTTTAAACTGGGCCCCAAAAGGAGCGCTGTCGGAAAATAAAAGGGGGGCGCGACGGCATAGCGACTCTGCTGGGGATTTTTAGGCTTTTACCATGTCAAACTGCTTTGTGGATTTGTACCTTTACTTTGCTAATATTTGAACCCTTTACCTTTCCCCTTTATGTGCAATTAATTGTTCATCTCTTTCAAGTATTTATTCTTTCCCAAAATCAAAACTGACAGGTATTCTTTGTTTCCCTTTGTAACCATTTTAAATCATAACTATTGTATTTACCGCTTTCTTAACGTGCAAATACATGAAAACATGCTTTTAATTTTTGCATAATCATGCTCAACATCATACTCCACTCGTGCCAAACAATATACTATAGAAACGCTTGATGAGTGGTTGCGCCCTTATTATATCATTACCGCCTGAATTCGGAAAGGCTAATTTGCGGTAAAACTAGTTGATCAGCGGTGCAGTCGACGGTTCCGTGCCTTTCCCTCTTGAGTTGTCCGCTCAAGGGTACCAGTCTAAAACCCCATAGAAACCTTACTCTGTTATACTACTACATGCATCATGGTCAAACCTAGCCAGGCTGACGTGTTGTCCGCACAATAGCCTTGTCAAAAGGTCTACTGGGTTTCAATAAACCCAAATGGACATCATCACGTTCTGTGCATTTATTTGGAGAATTAAATTCTTCATGCTAATTGTTGATGTTAAATAGTCGAGTCTGGTAGGGGTAATGGCCTAACCTTGTTTGCATTGCAGAAATATGAGGCACGAAGTCCCCAGATTCGACATGGTCACCAACATCCATCCAAAATTGCTGAGTTGGTGAGAAGATTTACATTCCAGTGACAAGACCCTCGTTAGAAAATATCTTTCTAATCTACCATCCCTCCTGGAGATCCAGCCTAACAACAAGATAATAGAGGTTGCTACCTTATTTTGGGATAGTGAAAGGGCCGTGTTCCGCTTTGGGGACCTCGAAATGACACCTTTGCTAGAAGAGATGGGAGGACTGGCCAGTCTAGTTTTGGAAACCTCAGGTTTGCTGATGCGTGAGAATCGCACGAGCAAGGGTTTCCTTAAAATGATGGGCCTGAAGAAGAACGCTGAATTGGTATGCCTAAAAGAACCATACATCCCTTTTTACTACCTGTATGAAAATTACGGTCACAACAAATCATACCATACCTACCATGATGAATTTGCCATCGCATCCTTGTGACACATCCATCGTAGGGTATTCGTCTTCATGTTTTGCTTCCTGGGTCTAATCGTGTTTCCAATGAAGAAAGAAAGAATTCATACTAGGTTGGCTATGGTAACTAAGACACTAATGGAGGGAATTGTTGGGCAAAACTTCAGAATCGTGCCCATTATCATTTCAGACATATACCGAGCCTTAGAGAAATGCCAAAGAAGAGCGAAACACTTTGAGGGCTGCAACTTATTACTCCAGCTCTGGCTTTTAGAACATCTTCAAAAGGACCAATACCTACAAGAGTTTCAGTGGAGGGCCTGGAATGACTACATCGCTGTCCACTATCCAAAGCGAATGACTTACATTCCCGATATGTTTGCTCAGCCTGAGAATACCAAAGAATGGGTATAATTCTTCGATAATCTAGCTGAGGAACAAGTTCAAAGGACGTTCGAGTGGTTTCCTACAAAAGAGTTCATCGCCCGGTCCAGAGATGCACCATTCCTGATACTGATTGGTCTGAGAAGAACCTACCCATACGTCCCTCACCGGGTTATGATACAAGAAGGTAGGAAGCAAGTCATACCAAGGGTCGACAAGATATGCCATTTTCAGGATGACATTCAAAATGATGACAGTCCTCACAAGTGCCACGCTCAACACATGTGGCACTGTAAGATCGTAATGGAGAAAGACACTATTTAGCTAGACAAATATCATGTTGGTTGCTCCCCTTTCTATTCAGGTTGGTTAGAAGATAATTGGGATGGTCCGTACAAACCGGGGTTTGCCGGGGGCCACAGGATTATAGATGAAAAGGCCGAGGCGCATGTCAAATACAACTAGCTACGCAAAATGATCCGTGAATGCGAGAGCAAACACCGCGAGATACACGAGTCCAACAAGAAGCTGATTGAGGAGTGGAAAGACATGACTATCAGTACCAAAAAAGGATAGGGTACTTGGAGCGAGGCATAGTAGAACTGGAGGGAAAGTTCCTGAAAAGGGTAGAAGACTATCAAAAGGCTGAAGGGACTGAAGGTGGACATCTAGCCAGAGCATACCTGTTGCTGGGACTTCGCGAGTTGGGGAAGTTGTTCGAAAGAAGCAAGGATGCCGAGTTTGGGGAAGGTCCTTCTGGGACCAAATATATAGGAATATCTTTATTTTGCTTTATCAATGTAATAAGGCCAATGGCCATTAGTGACCTTTATTTCTTGTTTATTTAGTGTTGTTTTGGGATTCGTCTATTTTTTATCAATGAAATGAAGCATTTAACATTTTAAGTTCTCCAAATCATCTTTTCGCTAGGCCTACCTCAGGAACAAAGAGGTTCCAAAATTAGGATGCGCTTTACATTCCCGCACTATGTGTTTAAATAGTGCAACACTTTTTTATAATCCTCACTGACTTGATTACCTTTTGTTTTTGTTTTTATTTTCTTTTATTATTCCCCTCCCCAAAAGTTAGTTCGTTCACACTGGCATCATTATCCTATCTCACAAGATACAGGGGCCCTCCACCCTCTCCTCCTCCTAGTCCTCCCAAAGGAAAGAACAAAATGGAAGATTCAAGAAACATCAGAAAAGAGAACACAATTGAATGGGTAGAGGCCACTGATGGCCAGGGTATTCGGGTTACAAATGAAACTATGTCGCAACTTGAAAAAAGGTTGTTAAAATTCCAAGAAGAGCTTGATCAGGTTCGAAATTTGGCAAACCTGTCATTCACCCTCAACGTCCCGAGCGTCAACCTCCCTAAGATCAAGAATCCTACACCTTCTTAAAACATTCCAAAACAGCAAAATCATCCCGCAACTCATCATCACGCCACTCCACCAAAGAACCAAACCCTCCCAACACAATGTAACACCTGCCATACTCCAAGGAATCTCCAAACCCATAAAAATCAAGAAACATGGCACCACCTTCGGTCTGGGATACGAATATTCTTGGGAAGAATTCAAGAACTGGTCTCCACCTTGGTGCGGTCCTTATTACCCATTAGAACAGCCTATACCACAGCTGGAGCAGACCTTTCAGCAGGCCGACGTTATCTATGAGTCAGAGGAAGAAGAGGCACTTGCAGCATTGAGGAGCTTATTTCTGGAGGACAGTGACATGGACTGTTGTGTTATTCTCGAGGAGGAGGGGGAGGAAGGCCCTTCCATACAGGCTGTGAATAGAGGGGCATATCTCAAGAACTGGACCATCAGGACAACCAAAGCCCAACGAGCCTCGGGGTAGCAAGGCTAAAACAAGCATTATTCGCTGGTTTTCTTTGCTAAATGATTTTCTTTTCGCATTTTAATTCCTGCAATAAGATCTTCAATTTTCAAAACAATTATTCAATTTGTCAAAAACATTTTAATTTTTTCTTATGAATCAATATTTATTGCTATCATTTTTTCTCTCATTACTTTACCTATACAACATTACTATTACCTGTCTTGATGCACCAATGACTGTGACATGCTACGAGACAACGCAACAAACGGACATTGATTCAGAGGAAGATGACATACCTGACAAGATTGTTAAAGAAGTTGAAAATTTTGAGAACAGAACTAAGTCCAACCTGGACAAAACCGAAATTGTCAACTTGGAAGACTTAGAAAATGCCAAGGAAACTCGCATCAGCATTCATTTGTTGTCGTTAGAGAAAAATAATACATAGAATTTCTAAAAGAGTATGAGGACATATTCGCCTGGTCGTATGATGACATGACTGGTCTGAGTACATCCATTGCGGCTCAAAAACTTCTAACCAATCCAATGTGTCCGCCGGTAAAGCAAAAGCTCAGAAATTTTAAGGCTGATATGAGCTTGAAAATCAAGGAAGAAGTTACCAAGCAAATCAACGGTAAGGTTCTCAGGGTAGTGGAATACTCGACATGGTTAGCCAACATTATGTCAGTACCGAAGAAATATGGGAACATCAGAGTCTGTGTCAACTACCGGGATCTCAACCGGGCCAGTCCCAAAGTCGACTTACCTTTGCCAAACATACACATCTTGTTTGACAATTGCGCCAAGCATGAGCTACAATCATTCGTGGATTGCTTCGCAGGTTATCATCAGATCTGGATGGATGAGGAGGATGCTGAGAAAATGGCTTTCATTACGTCGTGGGGAGTATACTGCTATAAGATGATGTCGCTCGACCTGAAGAATGCTGGTGCCACCTATATGAGGGCTATGACCACTATCTTCCATGAGGGCTTCCACTATCGGCGATCAACGCTACCTGCTACAGAACCACCTACATCCATTTAAAAGATGTAGCGCCCCCAGCAAAAGGGACGTTAGTACCATTGAATAGTACTAGTATGTATGAACAACCTACTCTAGATAGGATAAACATCAGCAGTCAAACTCAAGTACAGGTATCATACAACAATGCACCGAAGCAAGGGAAAACACAAACAAGAATTTCCACATCCCTCATCACGTTTTGCCATCTTTTTTGATTATTTTCTCTTTAGTTTCATCTGGTTATTATTATTATTGATCCACCGTGTCGTTGTCACACGTAGTCCGATATCTACCCGATCGGCTAAGACATCCTAGGTGAGGTCCGAATATCATCACATCTTATATCACCACCATGGCTTGTTCACACGGAGTCCGATCTCTGCCCGAATCGGCTAGGCTAACACCGTGGCATGTGCACTACACACGGAGTCCGATCTCTGCCCGATCGCCTAGGACATCTCAACTGAAACAATGAGGACAATAATCATCATCATATCACAATATCAAGTCATCCATGTGTACGGCATGGAGTCCGATCCCAGCCAGATCGGATAGGCCATCTCACCCCTAGGACATTCTCCTGGTCAATTCATGGATATTTTTAGATCAGTTTCAACCGTTTTAACCTTTTTGATCCCCAACACATATCATTCTTTGAATCATCTTTCATATCATTAGAATCCTTTGATTCATATTTCACAACAATTCATCCTTTAATCCATATTCCATAATATCCCAATCCATTAATTCATGTTTCATATCAATTAAACCTCTTGATTCGTATTTCACATCATTAGAAAATCTTTATTCATATTCCATATCAGTCTATACTTTCACATTTTACCACACCCATCACATAATAAGATCACACTTATAGTAAAAAGGGAACATGATGATCCCAATTTATACACTCAAATAACATAACAACATGGTAGTAGCATGGGACAACATAGAAGCAAGAATTCCTCAATTAGGCACATAGAACAAATAAATTCCATATATAATCAAAAAGAGATTCATACCCAAAAAGTGAACACAACAGGTTTATCCTCTGAAGATTAGAGTTAGCCATACATACCTCAAATTGGAATTTCTCCTTAAATTTCTATCCCAAATCTCCGGACCTTCTAGCGCCTTCAATCTAATTTACAATGTGACACATTTAAAGCTAGGATTAGGAATCATGAATATGACTTGGACTCATGTGGGCATTTTATCAAACGCCATGTGTTCCTTTTGATTGCATAACCCCTTTTTGTGGAAGACCGGTCTAACCTACTTCACTTTACTAGATTATGGAAAATTAATCACATGCATGCAAGGTTTTTAACTCTTACCTTCAAGAACTAACCCATGTGTGTTCCATTTTAACTAGAATCTAGAAATTAAGGGAAAATGGGGTAGAAACTTACCTCTTATGATGAAGAAGATGACGACTACTCGATTAATTCCAGGCCTGAGTAGAGATGGAGGATCAACTTGGTGGAAATGGTAACTTTCTCTCACTAGAACCCACTCTCACTTCTCTCTATTTAAATCAGATAGTCGTTAAAAATGAAGGGAAGGGTGTTTTATTAAGCTGGGGGTCGGGACCTGCTATGCGGTCCGCAGACCTGTCGCATAAGTATCCCTCAGCTGGGCCAATAATAGAAGCAGACTGCCCATGTATGTGGCAGCTATGCGGTTTGCATACCTGTTATGCGATTGCATAGTGCGCCGCATAACTCCCTACGCATAAATATTGGTGCAGGAATGCGACAACTATGCGACCAACATTTCACGAAATGCGATCGCATTATGGGCCTCAT
This sequence comes from Nicotiana undulata, assembly GCA_005239495.1. Lineage (NCBI taxonomy): Eukaryota > Viridiplantae > Streptophyta > Magnoliopsida > Solanales > Solanaceae > Nicotiana > Nicotiana undulata. The sequence continues at coordinate 112,541 of ML278547.1, forward strand.
GGCCGTCCTAAAAATGGACAGCAACCGTCCAGGTATGTGACCACTATGCGGTCCGCATACATGATCTGCGATCGCATAGTGGACCGCAGATCCGCGCAATTCTGGAAAATTCTATCTTTTAAGTCCTGGGGGTACTTTTCACTCCAAAGGGGTCCGTTTTAAGAATTCCGACAGTTATATCAACATGGGGACCTATCGGGGCATCAGTTTTAGTTAAAAAAATTATGGGTCTTTACATCCTCCCCCACTTAAAATCAATCGTCCTCGCATGAGGATCGAAAAATCACTTGGGTATGAAAACACAAAATGTCAACCCCCAATTTTCATTAACTTCAATATTTTCTAAAAATTTCGCCAGAGTTTCCTTTGGAAATAGGCCTATCCACCTGCCAGAGAGCCCCCGAAACACAATTCAACAAGCCTCGCATAGTTCAGTTAACACAACGAATGGCACATAATTCAGTTATTTCAATGAATTGCACATAATTCAACTCACACAATAGTAGGATAATTAGGGGAGTGGGGTGTTCCTGCACAAAATTGACACAAAGGTGTAGTTGCTTAGATATGGTAGTTCTCACGACCACTACTAGACTTATTCAAACAAACGGGGATATTTATCTTTCATTTCATTTTTCGCTTCCCACGTGGATTCTTCGACTTGTTGACTCCGCCATAATACTTTAACTGAAGCAACCTCATTGTTTCTCAATCTACGAACTTGCCTATCAAAAATAGCAACCGGAACCTCTTCATATGACAATTCTTCATTAATTTCAAGGGTCCCGACTGGCACGATGGCAGTTAGATCTCCAATTACCTTCTTTAACATGGACACATGAAACACTGGATGCATTAATGACATCCCAGGGGGCAATTCCTGCCTATACGCTACTTGCCCTATCCTTTGAACGATTCGATATGGCACGACATACCTCGGGATCAATTTCCCTTTCTTCCCAAACAGCATCACTCCCTTCATGGGAGACACTTCAAGAATACCCAATCATCTACTTGAAACTCCAAATCTCTTCGACGAACGTCTGCATAGGATTTATGACGGCTCTAAGCAGTCTTCATCCTCTCCCTATTGACTCTAACGTTTTTCATAGCTTGGTGCACTAGAGCCGGTCCTAGAAGTTCCACCTCCCCAACCTCGAACCATCCAATCAGAGACCTACACCTCCTAACGTATAATCCCTTAAATGGGGCCATCTGAATACTAGCATGAAAGATGTTGTTGTAAGAAAGTTCTATAAGCGGCAAGTGATCATCCAAGCTACCCTTGAAATCTAAAACACAAGCCCGCAACATATCTTCAAGCGTTTGAATAGTCCGCTCTGCTTGACCGTCCGTCTGTGGGGGGAAAGCTGTTCTGAGATTAACTTGAGTACCCAAACCTTGCTGAAATTTCATCCAAAAGTTAGCTGTGAACTGGGCCCCTCGATCCGAGATAATAGAAACTGGAGTGCCATGGAGTTTGACTAGTTCTTTAAGATACAACTGAGCATACTGTTCTACGATATTGGTGGACTTGACTGGTAAGAAATGTGCTGACTTCGTGAGTCGATCTACTATTACCCAAATTGAGTCGAACTTGCTAAGTGCGGGGTAATCCTACCACGAAGTCCATATTGATCATTTCCCATTTTCACATCGGTATTTCCATAAGCTGTGACAACCCACAGGGCATCTGATGCTCGGCCTTCACTTGCTGACAATTCAGACACCTAGCCACAAAGTCCGCCACACCCCTCTTCATACTATTCCACTAGAAAATCTGCTTGAGATCGCAATACATTTTTGTAGAACCTAGGTGTACAGAATACCTAGAATTGTGAGCCTCTGCCATCACCCTTTTCCGAAGACCATCCACATCCGGAACACACAGCCTCTTTTGGCACCGCAAAACACCATCATCATTGCCGAGCGAGAATGCTGTAGCCTTGTGATTCAGAACTGCCTCTCTCAACTATACCAATGTTGGATCCCTGAATTGCTTTTCCTTGACTTCCGTTACAAGCGAAGATTCTGCTCCATTACGCACCACGACATTCCCTTCGCCTGAGGCCGAAAGACAGACCCCCAGACTGGCCAACTGATAAACCTCCCGAGCCAAAGGCCCCTGACCTGCTTCCACATGAGCCAAGCTACCCATGGATTTCCGACTAAGAGCGTCGGTTACCACATTCGCCTTTCCTAGATGGTACAAAATATTCATATCATAATCTTTGAGCAATTCTAACCACCTCCGCTTCCTTAAGTTCAACTCCTTTTGTTTGAATAAATACTGAATACTTTTGTGGTATGTGAACACGTCCACATGGACCCCATAAAGATAATGTCGCATGATCTTCAATGCAAACACAACCGCTGCGAGCTCTAAATCATGCATTGGATAATTCTTCTTGTGATTCTTGAGCTGCCTAGAAGCACACGCTATTACCTTACCATAATTCATCAATACACATCCCAAACCAACCGTTAAAGCATCACAATACACCACAAATCCTTTTGAACCTTCCGACAAGGTCAACACTGGTGCCGAAGTCAATCTTGATTTCAATTCTTGAAAACTCTTTCCACAAGCATCGGGCCACTGAAACTTAATCGCTTTCTACGTTAGCTTATTAAATGGGGAGGCGAGAGTAGAGAATCCCTCCAAACATCTCCGATAATATCCCGCTAAACCCAAGAAAATGTGAATCTCCGTCAGGGTCATTGGTCTAGGCCAATCCTTTACCGCTGCAATCTTTTTGGGATCAACCTGAAACCCTTCCTTAGAAACAACATGGCCCAAAAAGGTGACTGATTCTAGTCAAAACTCACATTTTGAAAACTTTGCATAAAACTGGTTTTGATGAAGAGTCTGCATAACTGCCCTGAGGTGATTAGCATGATCTTCTTGACTCCGCGAATAAACAAGGATATCGTCAATGAAGACAATCACGAAAGAGTCAAGGAACGGTTTGAAAACTTGATTCATAAGATCCATAAAAGTTGTTGGGGCCTTGGTTAGCCCAAAAGACATTACCAGAAATTCAAAGTGCCCATAACGAGTCTTGAGGCGGTATTGGGAATATCCTGCTCCCTGATCTTTAACTGGTGATACCCAGACCGTAAATCAATCTTTGAGAAGACTCTAGCACCTTGCAGCTGGTCTAACAAATCATCTATCTGAGGCAATGGGTATTTGTTTTTAATGGTGACCTTGTTGAGCTGGTCTAACAAATCATCTATCTGAGGCAATGGGTATTTGTTTTTAATGGTGACCTTGTTGAGCTGCCAATAATCAATACACATCCGAAGTGACCCATCCTTCTTCCTGACAAAGAGAACCGGTGCACCCCAAGGCGACACACTTGGCCGAATGAAACCCTTTTCTAATAGATCTTTCAATTGCTCCTTCATCTCTCTCAATTCTGCCGGAGCCATTATGTAGGATGGAATAGATATTGGCTGCGTATCTGCCAATACATAAATTTCAAAATCGATCTCTCTATCTGGCAGAACCCCAGGAAGCTAAGAAACTCATTCACAATCGGCATGGACTCGGGAGCAGGCACCTCTAAAGTGGTGTCCGCAACCCGTACCAAATGATATGCACCCCTTACTGATCATCTTGGAGGCCTTAAGATAGGAAATAAACCTACCCCTCGGCACAACATCATTCCCTTTCCATTCAATAACTGGTTCATTAGGAAACTCGTTCCTCATAATTCTTGTTTGGCAGTCGAGTTTAGCAAAGCACAAGTAGAGCCAATCCATCCCCATGATAACATAAACATCTACCATTCCTAGCACAATCAGATCGGCCGTGGTATCTAGACCACACACTGTGACAACACATTCCTATAGACTCGCGCGGCCGTAATTGAATCCTCAACCGGAGTCGACACTGAGAACGGCTCATGAAAATGTTCGGGTTCTATCCCAAAATTCGAAGTAATATATGGAGTAACATATGACAATGAAGATTCAAGATCAATAAGAGCATAAACATAATGTGTTTGAACAGTCAGAATACCCGTGACAACATCTGGAGAAGCCTCAGCACTCGTGCGACCACTCAAAGTATAGAACAGACTAAGTCCCCCTTGACCCCGTGTTGTGCCCCTAGATGCACTGCACCCTGATGGTGCTGGAGGGCGTGCTGAAGATGTAGCGGCTGACGAACAAGATGGCTGAGCAGTACCCCTACCCATGTCCTGACAGGGTGCACGTCAGCCTCACTGAACATGGCCCCTTACTCCGCATCTATAGCATACCGGGATATCCAAGTAACAAGGCTCAGAATGAAACCTCCCACACGTAGGGCATGGGGTACTCCGCTGCTGCTGGAATCTCCCACCTGAACGACCCGACTGATGGAACCTCCTGCTATCTGAACCGGGCCCCAAGCGACCTCCCTACTGATAACTGTGCCCTAAGAGCGGTGCAATGGCTGAGGACTGAGCATAGGACTGAGATGGCCCTGATGAACCTCTCCCAAGGGTTGATCTCACACCTCCAACTGAACTCCAGGGTTGCTCGCTGACCAGGCCCTACTACTACACTCTCTCTCCATTTGTATCCTAAATTTCTGAGCCTCCGTAGCCTGGGTGAATCCCACAATCTTCCCAAAGTTCATATTTGAGTGCAGAGCAGCTGTAGTATCCTCATTGATAACTAAGATACCAAGGCCCTGAACAAACCGACGAACTCTGGCCTAAATAGTCGGCATCATGTGAAGAGCATATTTGGACAAGCGCACGAACTCTATATGATAATCCCACACACTCATGTTGCCCTGCTTAAGGACCTCAAACTCTGTAGCACGGGCTGCCATAATCTCGACAGGAAAGAAATGATCCATAAAAGCATCTACAAACTCGACCTACCTCGCCGAAGGGCTCCCCTCTCCACGGGAATCCTCCCATATCTCAAACCACGAGTACGCCGCTCCCTTCAACCGATAGGAAGCAAGCTCAACCCCCTCTGACTCTGTAGCCTTCATAAACCGGAGAGTCTTGTACATTTCATCTATAAAATCCTGAGGATCGGCCCCTGGGTCGGTGCATGTGAGCTCTGGAGGGGCTAACCGCAGAAACTAGTTGACCCTAGAACTTGAAGGATCCCCTTGCTCGCTAGAGGATGTAGGGGCAGAATGTGATCTTTGTGCCTGGGAGGCCACTAGTTGAGTCAACATCTGAATAGCTCCCTTCAGGTCCCCATCAGAAATACCGAGACCGGAAGGTGGGACTGAGGCCACTTAAGCGACAGGTATGCGGACCACATAACAGGAATGCGATCGCATTCCTGACCGCATACCTGCTTCGGGGCTGCTAATTTCTAAATCCCCCAGTTTAATAAAACACCCATCCCCTTCATTTTTATCGATTATCTGATTAAAATATAGGGAAGTGAGAGTGGGTTCTAGTGAGAGAAGTTGTCATCTACCCCATATTGGTCCTCCATCTCTACTCAGACCTGGAATTAACTGAGTAGTCGTCATCTTCTTCACCATAAGAGGTAAGTCTTCACCCCATTTCCCTAAATTCTCAGATTTTAATTAGAATAGAACACACATAGGTTGGTTCTTGAGGATGATAGCTAAGACCTTGAATGCATGTGAATAATCTACCATACTCTAACAAAGGGAAGTAGGCTAGGGAAATCTTTCACTAGAAAGGGGCTAGTTAATCTAAAGGATCACATAATGTTTGATAAAATGCCCAAATGAGTTCAAGGTTCCTAACTCTAAGCGTGAATGTATCACATTGTAAATAAGATTGAAGGCGTTAGGAGATCTGGTGATTTGGGATAGAAACTAAAGGGGAATTCCAACTCGAGGTATGTATGGCTAACTCTAATCCTCATAGGATAAACCCGTTGTGGCCATTTTCAAGGTATGACTCTCTTATTGACCTTCTATTGAACTTATGTGCTCTATGTGGTTAATTGAGGAATTCTTGTTTTCATTTTGCTATATGCTACCACCATGATGTCTTGCTAGTGGCATGTATAAATGTTGATCATCATATTCTTCCTTATTGTGTATGCGCTCCTATTATATGATGGGTGTGAAAAATGTAAAGGGTGGATTGTTATGGAATATGAGTAAAGATATGGTAATGATTTGAAATGTGAAACATGAGGTTGAACTGTTATGAAACACGAAACAATGGACTGGGAAATTGTGAAACATGAATTAATGGAGTGGATGGTTATGGAATATGGATAAAAGGATGAATTGTTGTGAAATGTTAATCAAAGTATTCTAATGATATGAAAGATGAATCAAAGAAAAATGTGTGTTGGGGATAAAAAAATGTTAAAAATGATGTAAGTGATCTAAAATATCCATAATTGTACCAGGAGAATGTCCTAGGGGTGAGAAGGCCTATCCTATTTGGCTGGGATCGAACTTCATGCCGTACACATGAATGACTTGACGTTGTGAGATGATTATGATATGATGATGATTATTGTCCTCACTGTTTCAGTTGAGATGGCCTAGCCGATCGGGCAGAGATTAGACTCCGTGTGTTGTGCATGAGCCGCGGTGTTTGCCTAGCTTATTCAAGCAGAGATCGGACTCCGTGAGAACAAGCCACGGTGGTTATATATGATGTGATTGAAATCCTGACCTCACCTAGGATGGCTTAGCCGATCGGGAAGAGATCGGACTCCTTGTGACAACGACACGATGGATCAGTAATAATAATAACAAGATGAAACTTAAAAGTATGTTAACCAAAATATCGCAAAACGGGATGTGGGGTGTGGTAATTCTTGTTGTGACTTTCCATGTTTCAGCGTTTCTATTGTATGATGCCACTTCTCATGTTTGACTATTATTGTTTATCCTATCTGGAGTAGGTTTGTTCATACATACTAGTACTATTCAATGGTACTAACGTCCCTTTCACCGAGGGCACTACATCTTTTATATGGATGTAGGTGGTTCCATAGAAGGTAGCTCTGATTGCCAATAGTGGTGCCTTCCCTCTATCTTCTCAGCTGTCTTGGTGAGCCCCACCTCTTCTCGGGGCCGTGTGTAGTTCATGTTGGCTCATTTTGTTTATGGCGCCTTCTTTTGAGGTATAGCCGGGGCCTTGTCGCCGACAAGTCTATATATACTAACCGTACTCTTAGAGGCTCCGTAGACACTTTGTGGGTTGTATATATGTTTTGGGTAGTAGTCATATTTACTGGTACTCGTTGATCCGTGTCGGGAATGTTGTACCTAGTTTATGTATTTTGGAATTATTAAATGTTGAAACATTAAAAGAGGAAAAGTGGACTTATGTTGTAAAAGCATGCTTTGATTCCATTTTTGTTGTTTCATTTATAAAATGTACATTTGATCACGGGGTAATTTGTTTGGTAGGAAAGGCAAACCGGGTCCGCTTGGTCGGGTTCATCCGGTTAGGCATCGGTCTCGTCCCTCGATTTTGGGGCGTGACAAACTTGGTATCAGAGCCTAGGGTTTTAAAAGTGTCATAGGATGTCTCAGAGCCATGTCAAGTAGAGCCATTCTTATCGGAGTGTTGTCGACCACATCTACAATTAGGGGGCTGTATAGACATTTAGGAAAATACCCTTTATTGTCATTTTGTATCGTGCGAGGTGGTGAAAGGTGAAGTTGTTGTCTCTAACTCGTGCATTGTTCCAACTTTCAATAAATGGCACCTAAGAAGAGAGCTCGACTCGGCCTAAAGGCCAATTCCACCCCGGGAGTGGTTATAAATTCACCATCTAGTGGTGTGGGTGCGAATGATCCCACGACCATAAACCAGCCTGACTCCTCCGCTCCAGGAAAGACTATTCCTATTTTTGCTCCAGCGGAGGATGCTGAAATCCCTCCCGCTGATACTCCTGACCCACCTCCAGCTCCAGCTTATGGTCCCGATATTTCTGATAGAGACCTCATGGGAGCTATCCAGATGTTGACCCAGTTAGTGGCCTCCCAGGTTCAAAGATCAAATATTTCCCCCGCGTCCTCTAGCGAGCCAGGGGATTCTTCAGGTTCCAAAGTCAACCAGTTTCTACGGTTAGCCCCTCCAGAGTTCATACGCACTGACCTAGAGGTTGATCCTCAAGAGTTCATTGAGGAGATGTACAAAACCCTCATAGTTATGAGGGATACTGAGGCATAGGGGGTTGATTTGGCTTCCTATCGTCTGAAGGGAGCGGCATATTCATGGTTCGAGATGTGGGAGAGTTCCTGTGGAGAGGGGAGCCCTCCGGCGAGGTGGGATGAGTTTGTAGATGCCTTCATGGACCATTTCTTGCCCGCCGAGACTATTGCAACTTGTGCTACATAGTTTGAGGTCCTCAAGCAGGGAAACAAGAGTGTGTGGGAGTACCATATGGAGTTTGTGCAGTTTTCCAAATATGCTATTCATATGGTGTCGACTTTGGAGGCTAGAGTTCGTCGGTTCGTGCAGGGCCTTGGTCCCTTGGTTATTAATGAAGTTTCTACAGCTGCTCTGCATTCAGATATGAACTATGGGAAGATAATGTGATTTTCCCAAGCTACGGAGGCTCGGAAATTGAAGATAAGGATGGAGAGAGAAAGTAGTAGTAGAGCCCGGTCGGCGGGCAACCTTGGGGGTTCTTTTGGAAGAGGGAGACAAGTTCCTGAGAGAGGGTCATCAGGACAATCCCAGTCTCATGCTCAGTTATCAGCTAGTGCCCCGCACCGGGGCGACACCATCATCATCAGCAGGGAGGTCAGTTTGCGGCCAGTTCAAGCGGCAGGGGGTTCCATCAGCCAGGCCGTTCCGGTGGGAGGTTCCAGCAGCAGAGGGGACCATGTCCCAAGTGTGAAAGGTTTCATACTGGGTGTTGTTATATTGATCGGCCAGTAAGCTATGGTTGTGGGTGAGGGATCATATTCATAGAGACTGCCCTTCATTCGACCAGGGTGCATGATGGGGTGCCGCCCAGCCATCTGGTTCTTCAGCTGCTACATCTTCAGCACGCCCACCAGCCTGAGGCCCTTCAGCGCCAGCTGGGCGTGGTGCAGCTAGGGGTGGTGCATGAGGTCGGGGAGGACCCAGCATATGCTCTTATTGATCCCGGATCTTCCTTATTGTAAGGACTCGTAAAATTTCTTGTTTAAGATAATGCCCGAATAAGTCCCCGAGTTGTTATAACTATAGAAATCCTTTTAAACTGACCAATTTTGAATAAAAGTACCCCGAAAGTTAAAAGATGTAATTTTCCAGAAGTTGGGCGTTATGCGATGCACTATGCGATCGCATAATGGGTATGCGGACCGCATAATGGTCGCATACCTGGGCAGGACATTGCCAAATTGAAGACAACTATGCGGTCCAGAATGAGATCGCATTCTGGTTATTCGGACCGCATAGTTGTCGCACTCTTGCCCATTAGTTTTTGGTGAGGGAGGTTATGCGACGCACTATGCGATCGCATAACGTGTATGCGGACCGCATAGTGGTCCCATACATGCACATTGTGATTTTATAGTTTGGCCCATCTTGAGGGCCATTCTGCGACCGGTCTGCGGACCGCATGCCAGGAATGCGATCGCATTCCTGACCGCATTCCTGTGCCGGGCTCCTAATTTTTCTAATTTTAAAACCCGACCCCCAGTTCATTAAAACACCCCACCCCTTCATTTTAATAAGTTTTCTAAACAAAATAGAGAGAAGGAAAGGAGAGTTCTTGAGAGAGAAAGTGGTTCTTCCATCAATTTGATTTTCAAAGTCCCTTAGGCCTGATATTTCGAGTAATCTTCTTCTTCCTCATTCTAGCAGGTAAGAGTTCCCAACCCTTTTTCCATTAATTTTCTGATTTTAGACAAAGGGGTGACTAGCATGGATTGATTCTTGAAAATATTAACTAGGAACTTGCATACATGTTTAATAATGGTGTTAATCTAGTAAGAGGGAGTGGGTTGGGGTAAATTTCACAAAGACGGGGTTGGTAATCTAATGGGGTCACATAGTGTTCGATAAAATGGTTAAGAGAGTCCGAATTGTATGCATGATTTCCAATTTTGAGTTGAATATGTTTAATTGTGAACTATATTGACGGTACTAGTCGGTTCGGTGATTTATGAGTAAAAGTTAAAAAGGGATTTCGACTCCATGTATGTATGGCTAACTTTAACCTTTGTAAAATCCCTCTTGTTGTGGCAAGCATACGGTATGTGTACTTATATGAAAATATGTGAACTGACTGTCAAGTTGATTGCCACCCCACTATGTTAGATGAGATTTTGAATTATGACTTGGCGTGCCTACCTTATTATGTGCAAGGATGGTAGTTGTTTAAAGTTATATATATGAAGCATTGTAAATAAGTTGAACGGTTATGGCAACACCTTGTGCATAAATTGCTGCTTGATGAAAGTTTGGGGTGCCTTGTGCCCAAGTAAATGAATTGTTAAATGTGAATTTTTGATACTTGAAAGGAAGGCCCTTGTGATGAAATTTTTTGGTGTTGTTGTTGAATTTGTGTCCCTTGAAAGGAAGGTTCTTGTGGTGAAATTATTTGGTGGTGTTGTTATAAAATATGAATTGTCAGGTGGGATCGGGTTGCGCGCCGCAACACGAAGTAATAAGGTGTGGTTTGTGGTGATAAGGTTGGACAGAGGCAAAGTTAGCAGCTACGACGGCTAAGAATGCAGCATTTGCTCGTTTGTACGAGGAGCTCGAGGGCAAAGGTGGGACAAGAGGTTGTTCCGATTGGCCAAGGTGAGGGAGAGGAAAGCCCGTGACTTAGACCAAGTCAAGTGCATCAAGGACGAGGATGGTAAAGTGTTGATGGACGAGGCACTTATTATGAGAAGATGGCAGACATAAACTCTTGAATGAGGAGGGGGATAGATGCATTGAGCTTGGTGAGTTGGAGCACTCCGAGAGTCGGCGGTATTTTGGATACTGTAGGCGGATTACAGTATAGGAGGTGGAAGGAGCGATGCGTAGGATGTGCAGAGGTAGAGGAACGGGGCTAGATGAAATCCCAGTAGAATTCTGGAAGAGCGCAAGGCGAGCAGGTTTTGAGTGGCTCACTAGGTTGTTTAATGTTATTTTTAAGAAAAAGAAGATGCCCGGAGAATGGAGGTGGAGTACGATGGTTCCGATTTACAAGAACAAGGGTGATATCAAACATTGCAACAATTATAGAGGTATCAAGTTATTGAGTCACACTATGAAGATTTGGGAGAGAGTGGTGGAGGCCAGGGTGAGGAAGTGCGTGTCTATTTCCTTGAATCAGTTTGGATTCATGCCGGGGCGTTCGACTACGAAAGCGATTCATTTGGTAAGGAGATTAGTGGAGCAGTATAGGGAAAGGAAGAAGGATTTACATATGGTGTTTACTGACCTTGAGAAGGCATACGATAAAGTTCCGACGGTGGTACTGTGGAGGTGTTTGGAGGTTAGCAGAGTTCCGGTAGCGTACATTATGGTGATTAAGGATATGTATGATGATGCTAAGACTCGGGTAAGGATTGTAGGTGGTGACTCGGACCTTTTCCCTGTGGTGATAGGGTTGCACCAGGGATCGTCTCTTAGCCCATTTTTGTTTGCCTTGGCGATGGATGTACTATCGCGTCACATCCAAGGGGAGGTACCTTGGTGCATGTTATTTGTCGATGATATAGTGTTGATTGACTGGACAAGAAAGGCAATCCAGGTCAGATTGACTGGGTTCACCCGGTTAGGCGCCGGTCTCGTCCCTTGATTTTGGAGCGTGACACTTATCATATGTCACCCCTTTTTTTGCTTCGAGTTTTGGGATAGAACTTGAACAGCTCCATGAGCCTTTCTCGGTGTCGACTCCGGTAGGTGAATCTATTACAGTCGCGCGAGTCTATAGGAAATGTGTTATCACGGTGCGTGGTCGAGATACCACGGCCAATATTGTTGAGTTGGGAATGGTAGATTTTGATGTGATTATGGGGATGGATTGGCTCTATTCGTTCTTTGCTAAACGCGATTGCCGAACCAGAATTATGAGGCTCGAGTTTCCTAATGAACCAGTTATCGAGTGGGATGGGAATAATATTGTGCCGAGAGGTGGGTTTATTTCTAACCCTAAGGCCTCAAAGATGATCAGAAAAGGGTGCTTCTACCATTTGGTCTGGATTGCGGACACCACTTCGGAGGTGCCTTCTCCCGAGTCCGTGCCTGTCGTGAATGAGTTCCTTGAGGTTTTTCTGGATGAGCTTCCTGGGATTCCACCAGATAGAGAGATCGATTTTGGGATTGATGTATTTCCAGATACGCAGCCAATATCTATTCCACCCTACCGTATGGTGCCGGCAAAATTGAGAGAGTTAAAAGAACAATTGGGGGATCTTCTAGAAAAGGGTTTTATTAGGCCTAGTGTGTTGCCTTGGGGCGCACCATTCTTTTTGTCAGAAATAAAGATGGATCGCTTCGAATGTGTATGGATTATCGGCAGCTCAACAAGGTCACCATAAAAAAAAGTACGTTTTGCCTCGGATAGATGATTTGTTCAACCAATTGCAAGGTGCTAGGTTCTTCTCAAAGATTGATTTACGGTCCGGGTATCACCAGTTAAAGATCAGGGCGCAAGATATTCCTAAGACCGCCATTAGGACTCGTTATGGGCACATCGAATTCTTAGTAATCTCTTTTGGGATAACCAATGCCCCAACAACTTTTATGGATCTTATGAATCGGGTTTTTAAACCGTTTCTTGACTCGTTCGTGATAGCTTTCACCAACGATATCCTTGTTTATTCGCGAAGTCAGAAAGACCATGCTAATCACCTCGGGGCAGTTTTGCAGACCCTTTGTTATGACCCAAAAGTTCATCCTAAGTAATTCCAGCTAAATCTCTGTTCCGAGGCCTCGAAAGCCTCCGTTAATCTCACCTCGATATACGTGCGCATCCCAAGCAGGTAGCCGGGAAGCTTCCATGTGAAAATTTGATAAAAATGGGATTTTTGAATTGAATAATTGAATAAAGTTGACTTTGGTCAACATTTTTGGTAAACGGATCCGGACCCGTGATGTGACGGTCCCGGAGGGTTCGTAGGAAGATAAGGGACTTGGGCGTGTGCCCGGAATTGAATTCCGAGGCCCCAAGCCCAGGAAATGAATTTTTAAAGAAACATTGTTTTCTGAAAATAATAAAGGAATGTGAAAGTGAATAATTATGTGAAAACCTTGTTACCGGGTCCGTGTTGTGGTTCCGGGGCCCGGAACAGGTTTATTATATGTTGTTTGTCCTATCTGTGAGATTTGGTGTAAAACGGGTTTGATTTGATTGGTTTCGGATCCAAGTGAGGAAAAATGGAGTTAATGAACTTGTGGGGTTTCTAAAGAATTTGAAATGTGGCTTGAGAGGTGATTTTATGTTCCCGAGGTCCGAATGAAATTCCGAGACCGGGAATAGTTCCGTTGTGTCGTTTATAACTTATCTGCAAAATTTGAAATCATTCCGAGTGGTTTAGGCCGGTTCGGCACGTTGAAGTGAATTCTAGAATTTCCAAGTTCTTAAGTTTTGAATTCAGATGTTTTGGAGGGTGATTTTGAGTATTAGTGTTGTTTTTCATGTTCCGGAAGCTTGAGCAAGTCCGTTTAATGATTTGGGACTTGTTGGTATTTTTGGACGGGGGCTTGGGTGGGCGCAGGTGCCTCCCAGACCCCGCACGAGGCCAAAAACCAGCAAAAATCACTGCTGGTGCACATCAGCTGGTGTGCCGCAGGTGCGGTTGCCCAGCCGCAGGTGCGGGACCTCCCCTGCGGTCCCAGCCTCGCCGGTGTGATCCCTAGCCCCCTTGCCCAAAGTCCGCAGGTGTGATACACAGGCCGCATGCACGTGACCGCGTGCGGTCCATCCTTCGCAGGTTCGACTTCCATTGCAGGCACGGCCCTTCCTCCGCAGAAGCGGGACTGCTGGTGCGGCTCCCAACCCCGCAGATGCGAGCCCAGGGTCCCATGCCCTTTTCCGCAAGGGTGATCTCTCTCTCGCAGGTGCGAGACCGCACCTGCGGTGTTAAGGTCGCTGGTGCGGAAACCCCTGTTGGCAGGCCTCTTAAATACTCTAAATTTCGGGTTTTCTTCACTTTCACCCATCTTCAACAACCATTAGAGAACAACCAAGCTTGGGCAACACCTTCCACGACCACCCACTGTAAGAGGTAAGTCAAAACCCCATAAACATCTAATTCTAACAATAATTCCTAGCTTAATTCACTAATAAACCACCTAAAATCATTGAATTAGATAGTAAACTTTAGGGTTCTTAGGAATTTCGTGATTTTCCATGTTAGGCCATAAATTCTTGAATAAATTACATAACTTCGATCCTTAGCCTCCGGGTAATTGATTCCTTCATGAATTTTCGAAAATCTAAACGCGTGGGCCCGGGGTCGAATTTTAGTATTCGTGGAAGAACAGTAGGAAATGCATAACTTGGCTTAGAAATTGACATATTGGGTACTTATTGATGTTAATAAATTCATTATGTCTAGATATCCCCGATTCGGAGTCGGATTCGAGAGGAAAGGCTGTGATTGAGGCTTGACTTGCATTGCTTTGGGAGCCGAGGTAAGTGTTTGGCTTAACCTCAGCTTGAGGGATTAGGTATAGAGTCGTATTTGCTATGTGCAACTCATGTCCAACGTATAGGCGTGGTGACGAGTGCCTATGTGTTGCGGTCAAGTATGCCCGTGAGCCAATTGTGATGAAATTTGCTATGTTCGTAATATTCTCCGCACAATGAGTAAATTATGAATTAAAAGTGATACTTGATGTTGTTTCGGGACGTGGAGAGTTATTGAGTTATTCGTTCCAGTTGAGGCTTACACTGTTGAAATTGTATTACTGATGCGAGGTTGGTTATAGCTGAGACCCTTGTCGGGCATTTGTT